>JAOXNN020000006.1:7744476-7784855 GCA_028571205.2 Hydropsyche betteni
CAGAGGCTACCCGATGCCCGTACTCGATTTGAATATTTAATATTTAATTAATAAAACCAGTTCATTTATTATTGGCAAAATTACGACATATAGGCAAAGCCAGAAGCAGTAGGTGATAAGCATCATATTATAGACGTTAACTGTATACGCATATAATGACCATATTCACAAAAAAATCGCGAGCATCATCGAACACACCCACACACACACACACACACAGAAATCCGTATAGGCATGTATGGGGGATTCAAATATTTTTTCCACTGCGTAATAATTGACGTATTGCATAAGTCAATAGAGACGATTTCATAAGCATGATATTATAGACGTTAAATATATACGCATAAAGACCATATACGCATGAAAAATATTTTTATATACGTAAAAAAATAATCGTATCGACGTGTCGTTTTAAAGTCGCGAGCGTCATCACAAAAACGTAAGTTTCAAGTCCATATTAATGGACAAGTGACGTTTAATGACTCATATTAGTGGACAAGTAAAACTTTTGTGCCATTATAATCATATCGCTAATTTATTACAATGTTAATAATGTTACTTTGTCAAAAAACAGTTCAAAATTCAAAAACCTGTAGAAAAATACTGAAATTATACATAATTACTTGATGTAACTATTTCGACTCAAAAATATTTATCGTTTTTTTTTTTTTTTGTATTTCGACAATGGCGTTGGCAGCACTGGCTTGTTAGTTAACATTAAAATACACATTGTCTGACTCTGAACAGTTAAATCATATTTCCATTGTGTCAGACAAAATAACCACGTGGGTTAGACAAAATATATTTTAATTAGTCAAACTATATTTTAACTGAGAAGTATACTTTGACTATAGCATATCCAAAATTTCAAATGGTTATTTGAGGATAGTGAAATTTTGGATTGGATATGAGAATCTGATTGGATCGGATTGTAGAGTAATTTTGAGATTTTGTGGCTGTTTTGTGGGTGATTTTGAGTTTGATTTTGAGTTTGATTTTTTGAGGTGATTGTGTGTCAATAATGAAATGTTGGATTGAAGATGAGAATACGATGTGATTTGATTATGGAGAAATTTTGGGTCTTGTAACTGTTTTGTGAGTAATTTTGAGTTTGTTATCGATTTAAGCAATAATAAACTTTTTTGTTGTTGGGATGCGTTGCTTTTTAGTCTGTTGTTAGATTGATGTTGAGAGTCTGATTAGATTGTGGAGAAATTTTGATTTGAATCGTCATCGATGTAAGTGATGAGCAATCTTTATTTGCAATAGGTTGTCAATAGAAATTCAATAATATGCATAAATCACTTTTAAAAAAAGTTGTGATTGAATCTTTGTTAAAGAAATAACTCTTAATAATTCAAAAAATATAATCGAAGAATAAGAATCATGTACTCAACCAAGTTTAAGTGATCAATGGGAACTGGTTTTAAAAAACTAAATTTTTACCATTGAGTACAAAATCAATAATAATCATGTAATATTTTCAACAATTCTTAGTGTTAATATTGAAAAGTACTCTTGTAAGAAAAAAAAATACTAGTTCCTTCAAGAATAATGATCGAAGTACGTTCGGAGGAAATGGTTTTCGTATCCGTTCGCGTATAAAACATTTTTTTAGATCGTGAAAAATTCCACATCCGCGTAAATCGGACACACCCTGTATCATCGTACTCATGGTGACTTCTGAAGTTATGGGAGTTGTCAGCGTTGACAAATAGCACGGTCGCCATGGAACAAATGGAAGTTGCAGGAAACTCGTCTCTTCCAATCTCTCATCTGTCGATCGAAGATTGTACGAACGAATTCGAAAAAGTATCGACAACGTGATACATTTTAAAGAAAGGCATCTCTTGTGAGAACTGACATGGAAATGATTCCGAACGATTCTTCAAATCTCAACGTTCCCAGATAAATCATCCAAAACAAACTGTGGATTCCGATGCGGTAAAATTAGCGAATAGTTAAGTAAAATATTAACTAACGGGCGGATTGCGGCAATAAATCAGTTCATCCCGAAAGTAAAATACCATAGAACAATTTCCCATGTGTATATCATCGCGGGTTACTGTTATCAATTAGTGTTTGCTCAACGTGAGAAAGCCGCCGGTTAATTCAATTTTTTACGGGTTAATTAAACGGCTAATGAGTTTCTCCATCAAATCCGTAATTAATTGCTGAGTTTTTTAGAGTTTTTCATACGTTTTGATACGTTGAACGCCGCACGTCCATTATGCATTTTTACACGAAACGAGAATCTCATGCATTGTTTTCGTTCGGAACGACCCAATTTATTCGTAGAGATGTTCCCACTGCTCTTTCGTGTTTATTTATTTATATTGAAAAAGCGTATTTATAATGAAAAATGTAAATAATAACGCCGATTATATTATATATATTGAAACGATCTGATTATTTTTAAATAATTTCATATGTCAAAAATGAGAATGCAATACAAAATCAAACTGCAATAACTGCATATGTCATAGAAAGTTTACTTGAGATTCAGACATAAGATAAAAATGCTACTCTTTAGTTACAAAACATCGAACGTTTTTATTATGTAACTGATTATTTTTATTCAATTTTTGAATCTCATCCATTTTTTCATTCGAAATGACTCTGTTTATTCATTAAAATCTGTTCCCATTGCTCTTTCTTGTTTATTTATAAAAAAATAATCAGTACTTCTTGCTTGAACCATGTCATTGTGGAACCGTGTAAAAAACGGATTGGGTGTACTTTCATATATCAAAAAATAATGCAACACAAAACCAAACTGCAACTGCATACATCATAGAAAGTTAACTCGAGATTCAGACACGAGATAAAATTAAAAAAAAACTACTCAAAAGTCACGGAACGTTTTCATTATGCAACCGATCGTTTTTATTCAAATTTATTTCGATCGATCGGAATTATTTATTTACGTTAGTTAGATGATCCGATCGAGTCAAATTTTTTTTATCTGATCAATAGACGGATCGGCAGAGGCCATTACCGGGGGCCGCATAATAGCGCCGCAGTCGTTAATGCGACATAAACGAATGGCTTCCAGACGACGGACGAGTGTGTGTGTGTTCTTATCCACTCGTATCGTCGGATAGAATGTGTATGGAAAGCTGGCGATGGTTATCTGAAGCGTTTCTGCCAAGGAGGCCTGACCAAGAGGAAACTTCTTGGAGTTGGACGCTCAACAATGAGATTGTTGATATTGGTTGTGTTTGCGCATTCCGCGTTTTTTAATTGATTTTTTTTGATGGATTTTATATATGTTGCAGTCCATTTATGTTATCGGTACATGTATGATTGTTCAATGATGAAAACACGTTGTTGTATCGTGTAGCACTCCATTTTTACCAACCCTAATCTCTCAGCTGTCCAATTGTTTTTTTTTCAGTGTTGCTAGCAATTTACTGTATTAATGGTGGAAAATTTAAATCTTGCGTAACATTATGGTACATCCTATATATTGTCAGTCTATGTATATTATCAGTCCATGTATATTATCGATCCATGTATATCCACTACTTTAAATTGTCGATAAAACCTAACCTAATACAATCATATCTAACCCAATTTAACATTGAAAAATGTATAAATATATGAAATGAAATACATATGAACTGTGATATACGGATTTTCAAAATTTTTGAGTAAAAAAAAAAGTGTTTTGTATACATATTTTTTTAATTTTGTATAAAAAACATGCAGAAATATTTTTGAAAATTGAATAATCTATGCTAGTATTTATTCAATTAATTTCAAATAAATCAAATATTTTATAATAATTTTCAAATCACCCATTATTTAAAACAACTTTTTTCATACATTTTTAATTGATTATTTTATCGAATTCTTCGTATCAATTTGTAATTTGAAATTAAAAAAAAAAACACGTTTTCGTATTAATCAACAATATTTTCTTAATCATCATTCCGACATCGAATAAATTGATACTTCGAATTAATCAAACAAATTTCAGTGACACATCCACCGACATTTTCATCATCGGACACACAAAAAAAAAGAACAAACAAATTTACATATCACATCCACTCCGGCACATATCAAAAAATGATAAATAGACCATCGACACAAAAAGGACCCATGCACCTTTTTACCCGCACAAAAACGAGAACCGTCACAAATATCAATCACACACATCACCTTTGTATCCACCGTGTGAAAGGGTAGACCCGCGTATTCCGACCGCACAAAAAACCCCATCGAACAATCGGATCTCGAGTGTTTTCTGTTTTGATTTTCGTATCTCCCGATGCCACTTCGGCGGGTAATCTCTGGCGGTAGTCGACGATTGTTATCGGTTCTAAAAGCACAGGCAGACATTGAGTTTTCAAACCGTTGTTGTGGCTTTCGATAGATAAGTCATCGATGGCCGAGTGACAGGTGCTATTAGAACGGCTGCCCACGTTTCTGTCTGCAAGAGTGCTTTTGCTACTGTCGTTTTGCTTCGACACTTCTAGTTCAATTGGTTTGGATTCGGTAGTGTTTTTGAAAACCGTTTGTATGTGCGTTTGTTACGCAGCGTTTGTGTGATTGCGTTTTTCGTGAAAAACGCAAAAAATCTTATTTTTTGTTGTGATTTTGTTGATATGTTGTGCCTCTATTGGTGCAATTAAAAATAAATGTTGAACGTCATCTGTAAAACATGATAATTGACTTGTCTTGTGATATACGTATGGAAGACTGGTGAAGATTTGTAGTAATTTGGTTAAAAAGTACGAAAATCCTTGCGTTTTTATGAAATTTGACATAATCTGTTGATGGGTTGTGATTTTTTGTAGTGTTATCTAATATGATGATGTGACTTACAATATACTTATGGAAAAACATGAATTACTAACACCAAAGTATAACGATGTCGTTAAAAAGAACGTTGAACGTAGATCTTTTTCGCCTCATAAAGTTCTCCATCCGAATATTCGAATATTCGAAATTGCATCATTGATCATGAATTGCAAACATTTAGCTATAAATGGTTCCAATATCAAAAAAAAATATTAAGAGCTTCGGTAGACATTTAAGTTTTACATTTTCCAACCTCAGCAATACCCAATTAGTCGTTTATTGATCATATCTAATGTAATTTAATTTAATCGACGAAAATTTGTATAAGACTGAAACATTTAAAAAATAATCATTAAACAAATTTGTGATACATAAAACTATTTTTTGTTATAAAGAAAAACATACGATGTTATATTTATATGAAACAACTTTTCACTAAAAAAAAAAAAACATTGTTCGTCACTTAATTATTTAAAACAGGTAGTGCAATTCTTTCATAACACCGCCTCGTTAGATAACCACAATTAAACTCGTATTCAAAATCGATCGATCGAAAATCAAAAAAAAATCCCAAACAATTAAAATTCCGCATCTGCGACAGATCTTTTCTACGCTACAGCGAGATTTCTCACTCTTGTCGTGTGCATATTAAATTTACATAAAAATCTAGAGAATATATCGTGTTTTTGACCTTTGTGCGACACAGATCAAGATTCCGATAAGCGCTCTACGAAAACGAAGATAATACAGAAAAAAACGCGATAAAAGTAGGAATAAACTAATTATTTTACGACTCGTAAATTTGACGAAATGGAAAATTCGACGTGAATTTACGATACATAAATTCCGACGCTTTATCTAAATCGACAATAGATTGTGACGTTTAGATCTTTTATATATTGTTTATTGATGTATTATATAACTTTTTTTTTTGTTTCAGGTGAGTGACTTCTATTGAATTTTTTTATAATGATACAAGCCGCGGTGAGTAAAAAGCTTCCCTAATTAATTTCAGTTTATACAATTCATTTTCACATCAAAACGATTATCATTTTCAAATTATATATAAAAAAATAAAGCCAGTTCTATACAATACGTCGATTGTCCATATAAGGCATATAAAACTATAATAATCCGCTCAAACACAAACCAGATCAAATGACATCATTCAATACATTGCGAAAGGCTACTATTTAAATGGTCAGAATTCGAATACGATTTGTATCAGAATTTTTATCTCATTTATCAGAATTTATTTGACATTAGTATATCGGCCCGATGTTAATAACATCGTCTGTGAATGTAAAATTTGAAGAAATATATTGATAACACAATATAATGTTATTTTTTTAATTAAAATAGAAAAAATAAAATGAAATTTGTTAAGAAACGGAAACGATAAAATGTGAAAATATTTAATTATCGTCAAAGGGTTTCGCTTTGGAGTATAAATCACTTCATCCATCCTATATATAATCAATAATTATTTTTTACTATCGCGATTATAGCCGTTATTATAATGACCATAAAGACTAAAGTTGGAGCTCGCAATTTTCGAGCTCGAGAATGACGAAAATAGTGATTATAGTCGTTATTTTAATGGGCATATAAGCTAAATTGGAATGGCAAAGCCAAAAGTAGCATTGGCTACCCGAATTTGAATATTTAATATAATATTTAATTAATAAAACCAGTTCATTTGTTATTGTCACAATTACGACATATAGGCAAAGCCAGAGGCAGTAGGTAATATCATATTCCCGAAAACGTCGCGAGAGTCATCGAATAAACGAACACGCGAACGAACGAACGAACGAACGGATGGACAAACACACAGAAATCAGAATCAGTCAGAACTTAATCAGAATTAATCAGAATTAATCAAAAAGGTCAGAATAAATATTGAATGGTCTAAATTTTAACTGGGTTTGTCAGAATTTATATTAAATGGTCAGAATAATATAAAGAACCCTAACCTATTCTGACCGTTTTTTTTTATTTTTTATTTTATTCTGACAATTCGTCCTTTTTTCTGACCGTTTTTGACTAAAGTCTGACCATTTACTTTTTTGCCATTGCGAAACATCCAGTGTGAGTCCGGCTTAACAATCCGGCCATCGAATCGTCCGCAAAGGAGCCGAAACGGACAATTGGCGCCCGTTTTCTCGACGCCGTCACGATTCCGTATCGATACCGGTTCTCAGGGACCGAAAAACCGGTGCAGGCGAACCAGAATTCGTCCGAACCAACCCCCCCTTCACCCCCACGGCCCCTCGCCCACGTCCCGCACCCATAATTATCGGTCTCGTTTATTATGGCGGAGCGCACGACCGCAATTAAGCTGCCGAGGTTGCGCGCTATGTGGAGCGCGATCATTATTGTTATTATGAGTTTTTCGATATCTCACTAAATCACCTCGTTTCATAATAATAACGACAGCAGAGATACGTGCGTGTGTGTGTGTGTGTGTTGTAGGGCGGTTGTGGAATTGGCGAGGATTTGCTGTTGTGTGAGGTTGTTGAAGATGAGAGTTGTTGAGGTTGTAATAGTAGTGTTGTTAGGTAGATTTGTGTTGTGGGTGGTTTGTTCGAAAATTTTATATGGGGATGGTGATGTTTCATTTCGATACGAGGTTGATTCTCGGATAAGGTATATAGCCTAGACCCCTAGACCTTGCACTGCAGTGGGCACAAAACGGGTAGACAATGATGATGATGATGATGATGATTTCTCATCCCCTATATATAATAGCGGATTTCTGTGTGTCTGTCCGTCTGTGTATGTGTGTATCTGCTGTGTCGATGATGCTCGCGACTTTTTTTTAATGATGTTGATGATGTTGATGTTGATGTTGATGATGTTGACGTTGAAGTTGATGATGATGATGAACAAATGAATTGGTTTTATTAATTAAATATTCAAATCGGGTACACATTTCGAGTTCACACAATCGGGTTTTCACATTTTATCGTTTTCCGTTTCTTAAAAAAACCACAGCCGATGTTATTAACATCGGGCTTATATACTAGTTAGTAATATTTCGAGACAATGTGCCGCCGTTAGGCAAATTTCAAAATGTCGCCTTCTCTAGAAATTAAAGTTTAAACAATTTTTTTTAAATAATAATTCTTATATTATAGATAGGTGTTTTGAATTAAATTTTGTAAATTTATTTCGAAATATAAATATCCTTAAAAAAAAAATATTTGTTATTAAATTCATTTTGCCACCTTTCAGAATTTGCTGGTATTGGCATTGTTTTATTAGTCACTATATAAGGTTCATGATAAATGATATATGAATAAATAAGGGTGAAAGTGCTAAAAAATTGGATTTATACTAGAAATACGTTCTGTATACTAATGTTCATGTTTTAAAACATGATCGAAGTTCCTAAAAATCGGTTTTTATTATAGTAGCGTATATCAATAACGAACTTATATCAGTTCTACTATGGTAATTTCTTGTTATAAATTCGTTTTATTGATCTCAAAATTTAAAAAAATAGCACTTACGGTCTTATTTACATATGTCTGGTATTCATATATAGTACATGTGTGAAAATTATGCTTACCATGACGGAAAAAAGGTATAAAAAAGTGAATAGATTATTAAAAAAATACATATAAAGCCCAAGGTATTAAAATTTCTTGTGTCCAAATTTCGTTCATATTGATTGTTAAAAATTTTTTTTTATTAACAACGTTATAATTGAGACGAAAAAAAACAAATTTAATATTCCCAAAAACGGTCTCCCGACATTCATTTTTACTTTCACTCTTCCGAATCGCTACAATCCCGACTTTAAGAGGGCCTCGCCACGCAAAGCCCCACAACATCGGCATTAAATCGAATCTCGAAAAACCTTTAATGGCGCAATTTTTGCATAAATGTTGCCCAAACACACGTGCACGTACACATCAATACCACACCGATCATAATGATTCTTCGGGTTTTCGATAAAGCAACACGCACGCCGCGCTCTTTTCTCTCTTATTATTGTCCGACCGCGCTTTGGAGCCGTGTTGTTTCGCGCTCGTTATTACGAACATACACACGAATTTCATACGATATATATTTTCGAATTTTTTCAAACGTGTGTGTGTAACAGGGGTCGTCGAAGTTGCGGTCGCGCCGGTTGTTCGGGCTGCGGTCGTTGGTTGGACTCCCGTCGCTGATTGCTCATTGTTCACCAATATCCGTGGTTAATGGTTATTGGTTTGTTTGCCGATGAGCTCAGTATCATCTTCAGTTGGTTAATGTGGGTGGTTCTTGAGCTATACCATGGCCTGAGCTGTGTGAGCTTAGCGGTTCGGTTTTGTACGTTGAGGCTCGAATGGTTTTCGATTTAGGTATATGGTTATTGGTTTGTCGGTGGATTGGCTCGGTGTGGTTCGTGATTGGTTTTATGAAAGTTGGGATTATGAAGATGGAAGATTGTTGTCGAAATCTATGGTTTAATTATAACGATGATCAATGGATACGAGTTTGAGATTCAGATTCTAAATTTTAGGATCTTGAAGATGTTGTTGAAATCTATGGTTTAGTCGATCAATGGATTATGAATTATATCATGAGATTTAAGATGTACATTCTAAAAATCTTGATAATGAATTTGTTGTTGAAATCTATGGTTTACTTATAAAAATGATCGATGAATTCTAATGTGACTATACCATAGAATTTGAGATTCAGATTCTTAATGTTGGAAGATGAATATTTATTTTAAAAATATATAGTTTAGTTATCGATACGAGGTTGGCTCTCGGATAAGGTATATAGCCTAGACCTCCAATATTTGATGGGGAGACCTTGTCCTGCAGTGGGCACAAAAAAGGGTCGACAATGATGATGACGAATAATATAATATGACAATAATTTTTTTAAATATTTTTCCATTTATTTGTATTCGATTTTTTCTTTATTAATTTTTTGATATATTGTATATACCTACATTGTTATTATATTTTTCATTGCATACTTTTTTTAATTAAATGAAAAAAGTTATTTGAAAGATGGTTTTAGTATAAGACCTACCCCGAAAATAAGACCTAGTAGAGTTTTCGAGTGTAAAATTAATATAAGACCGGGTCTTATTTTCGGGGAAACACGATACAAGTAGTCCTCGACTTCCGACGGAAATATGTTTCTGGACCTCGGTCGTAAGTCGAATCTGTATGATAATTATTTTTTTCGGTAGTTTTAAGTACTTTTATTAATACAATAATGAAATAATGAATAAATAACATTTGAAATTCTTTCACTATTTGGGTTCATCATTTAAAGTTTTTGCATTCCTCGATTAATTAAATTGAAAGCAGCAGCCATTTCTTTCATTACGAATTTTTTTGACGATTTTATATCCCTCCGTATTTATTTCTCACGTCTACTAGAGATTTATCATTCAACAAAAAAAGTAATCAATTAAAAAAAAAATTATTATTTTTTCGGTCGTTAGTGTGAACCGTCGTAAGTCGATGACTATCTGTAGGTATTTGCTTTTTGTTGGGGAAAAAATCAGTTGATTTGAACGTTGCCATATTGAAAAATGTAGTGTTATTATCGCTGTCAAAATAACAAGTGTCAAACGCTGCAATCGTTTATGTGAACCAGGTTATGTTTGGCATAAAACTAGGATGGATTCTGTCAGCGGCCGCTATCGTATACGTATCCCACGCGATCTGGTCCCTGGCTGGAGTGTTCATGCCTCCCAAATGTTCACCTCCGTCGGTATGCGTTCGCTCAAAATTGGCCACGCAGCCTCTCCAGGATCTCGTTGTGTTCACTGCTCCTGCCGCATCTAGGAATGCGCAGCCCAACAAAGTCTTGGAAATAAAGCCGTTCGATTACTCGACGCCTTTTACCAGGTGCTCATTTCTCGTGTCTCATTTTTTGTCTGTGTTCTCTACCTTTTTGGGCCGTCACATTTTTTTCCATTCCTCCCCTCCAATATTTTCATTCAAAATATTATACAAATCTTTGGGAATCGTTTTCAAATGATCAATGTATAATACATATTACAGTCAATGTGTATTATTAGTTAAAGTATATTTGGTCTGACGTTTTAGATAAAGTGTATTTGAATACAAATTGTCTAGTTATGGTATATTTCAACAGACAAAAATACAGTTTAACTGGTGTTCACTAATTGAAATGTATTTTCAACTTGACAGAAGAGTTTTAACAGTTCAGATATTTGAAAATATTTGAATATTTGTATTAAACCATATGTGTATTTTACTTCTTTGCCTGATCATTGAAAAGATTTTGATAATAGAATAATCTCAACAAGGCATTCATCACAAAAACGTTAGTTTCGCCAATTTATTACAATGTTAATAATGTTACTTTATCAAAAAACTATTCAAAAACCTATAGAAAACTACTGAAATTATACTTAATTACTTGATGTAACTAATTCGACTCAACAATATTTATCGTTTTTTTGTATTTTTATGGGTAAATCTTCAGTTTTTTTTTAAATTCAGGGAAAATATACAATCTAGATTTATATTACATTTAGCTATAATCATTACTCTTCCTCTCAATATTTCAACCACTAAATATTTGCGACTTCGAAACAATTCGCTAATGGCATTGGCAACACTGGCTTGTTAGTCGACGTTAAAATACACATTATCTAATTGACCAGTTAAATCATATTTCCATTGTGTCAGACAATAACTACGTGTATTAGATAAAATATCGTCATCATCATAGTCGACCCTTTTTTGTGCCCACTGCAGGACAAGGTCTCCCCATCAAATATTGGTGGTCTAGGCTATATACCTTATCCGAGAGCCAACCTCGTATTGAAGACAAAATATATTTTAACTATATTTTAACTGAGAAATACACTTCGACTGCAACGTATACATAAAGATCGTCATCTTTTATTTCTTCAGAAATGGCAGCCAATGATAAAAATTGTGCAAATTCGCGTCCTCCAATGTTAATTTAAAAAAAATTAAACTTTCCAAGAAAAGCAACAATTACATTTTTACATGTTATGAGATTACACGATGTTTCTTGTAAATTTCGTTTAGCAAATTAATTTTTTCAAATTTATTTGTTTAATAAAATATATCGAATTTTGCATCAACCATTTTCTTCCCTTTTATCTTGCCATTCATAAAGAATACGATACCATTCCAAAGTATAACAACACGCTCAAGACAATTACTCTTCGATAACCAACAAACATCCATGTGTAATAGTAGGCGCTCAAAATTCTCTTTGTTTAAATTCATTATTATTAGCGAAATATTATTGTCTTATACTAATTTCTGATCGATAGTGACCGTGTACTGAATTTAAAAAAAAATCTGACCATTCCTCCCCAAATATAGAATTTCGATTCATTCTTCTCTTGATAGGATCTGGGCCTCCCTTGGGGGCCTTGTGGACCCAGGCTGAGAACCCCTGGTCTAACGGTATACATATTGTGTGAGCGTTGGCTTGTTGTTTTCAGACAACTATCGTTAGATATTCCTTATTCGACTCGTAAAAATGGTACGATGTTTATGTACGTTTTTATGACGAATAATAAAAGAGCTGATTGGAAGTGGGATCAATTGGGAGATGCAGTCTATGAAAAGATTCCTATTGTTGTTCATAGTTTACCTCAAGCTGCGACATTTAATTTGTTAGGAGAAAAGGTAATACATTTCGTTTTTTATCTTTGTTTTGTGGTATTCATTATTATTTTGTCCATATCCATTTTAGGTCACAACCAAAACTGATGTTACAAAACCAGTTAGTCATCTTAAAAGTTTCGTTTCATTTTCCATTTTAACAGATCCTGTAACAATACCGAAGGAAGCTCCTCCTCCAGAATTGATGAATCATTTCCGGTAATCATAATATCTTAAATAAAAGCAGTTATATTTATGCTATCGAACAATGTTTTTAATGTATTACTAATTATTTTAGTGTAAATAGAGAAATGCAGTTCTTACCTATGATTCAATATAATTATTTAAAGAGTCGTCTACAAGATTTGGTCGAGATACTTCCCAGTTCAATGGAAATGAACATGACATTAGATTATACACCATCGTCGATAGGAAAAATGAAATTTCTAGTGCATATTCAAATTGCTATGCATTCTCTTACGTCGATGGGTTTTACACTAAAAGATATAGACGAAGTCAAAGGAATGTTTGCTGACACTAATTTGTATTTGTTGTGTGCCACGATAATTATTTCGAGCTTTCATGTACGTTAATATATATTATATATTTATCTATATAATTTATAATTATAAGCAGTGGGCATTGACATGCTACTTATGATGATGATAATTTTACTGTTGAATACTCATATATATTACTTTTTATATAGTTGTTATTCGATATGTTAGCATTTAAAAATGACATATCATTTTGGAAAGCTAAGAAATCAATGGCTGGTTTATCTGTAAGAACTGTATTATGGAGAGCATTTTCACAAAGTATAGTTACTTTGTATTTATTCGACGAAAACACTTCTTTATTGGTATTAATTCCTTCTTCAATCGCAGCAGTCATAGAGGTATGAAATATTTTATTTAAGTTTTAAAAAAAAAAATCTTATAAACAGACTTTTGCAAATGTTTATACACTATCGTGGCCACACAAGTATGCAGAGAAATTAAATAATAAGAATTAATGAAAAAAATATATATATATATATATATATATGTGTGTGTGTGTGTGTGTGTGTGTGTGTGTGTGTGTGTGTGTGTGTGTGTGTGTAAATTTCATTGCGACCTTTTCGGAATAATTGAACATTACAATGCGTAATTATTAACTTAGTTAATAACGCGACATTTGAATCACAATTATAGATAAAAAATATTTTTAGTATGTTAATCATTTTTAAGGAACTGAAAGGTGTTTTTTTTTAAATCACTATAGAGTTTCTTTCAGAAACAGTAAAATTATCAAAATTTGTGGATATATTTGCAAGGATAAACATTTTTAAATACAATTATTTTCTCATATGTTTTAGAATTATTTTTTTGTGAATTTCGTGATCAAATTTTTCACACCATTATTTATATGTAATCATATCTTTTTTTATCTTAACGTAACAATATGCTATGAAAGACACAACAAATAAATATATGAAAATCGATTATTTTTATTATAGAGAAACTAGTGAGAAGCACACTGAGTATCAAAATCGTTTGAAATTAAACATAAAATTCAAAAATTATCAAAATATCGATGGATTTTTTATCGTTTTGATCATTACCATAAACAGATAGGTATTAGTTATTTTTAAATAGGACTATCAAAAAATTTGAAAATATTTTGCACCTGACTAATTTCTAAGATCAAACATAATCCTAATAAACAACTCATGCATTACTCATGCTCATTTTACACAAAACCGAACCCAAACACGCACAACAACGCGTGTTTGTCGCCTAATCCGATCGCACCTCACGGCTGCGGCCTTCCAAAAACCCAAACACCTACACAAACACGAAAATTCCTCACGGAAAGATTTCCCAGTCTCGAAAAAGTCCCGCCAAGATCCGCACGGGCATAAATCACGAGCTTCGAACCGCGGAGCTTTCCCGAACACGGAGCTTCTCCCACACCAGCACTAGCGCATTAATTATCGTCAAAATATGAAAAATTAAACGAAATTCGCGTGCCTCGCGCATAAATAACCACTGAAGGAATTATTATCCTCGGGGAACACGACATGCGCGAGAGCAAGATCCTCGGCATTACGCTTAATTACCGTCTGCGTGGAAATGACTGAAGAAAACACACATTCGTGGGTCGTCTGCGAGAGGAAAACGAGCGCGAGTTTGTTAAAAGCTTTGTTGATCCTTCCTCGGGCGTAGTCTATTTGGAAAGTGGTTAATTTCGCGAGCATATGAATTATTCACGTGTCGTATTCAAATCGAGAACGGCCGTAAATCAGGGTCGTTTCTGGTCGAGTACGTCGAAAAAAATATGAATTCTAATCGAAGTTCAGTGTTAAAAGCCGATATTGTTATAATTTAAGTGTGTAACATGGCGCATTATTTATTAGAGCAATTGTCGCTAATGGATGTTTCGGAGTAGACTTAATCAAAAACTACTTAGTTTCCATTTTGTATGCAAATTTTTGTATTGTTCTGAAATTTAAATTCAAGATTAATTAAGTTTTAATCTCGTAATTTGTATAGCTTTAAAATTTAAATGAAAATACACTAATGTGTCCGCGCGTTGATGTTTCCATGAAAACGAATCAATGTGTGTTACTCTTCGGCGCATTGATAAATTCATGAAAACATATTGGTTGAAATATAAATTTCAACACAGACACACGCGATTTTGTAATATTTATAGGTGCGTTTTATGTACGCTTTCACTACACAGTGTAGTGGGCACGAAGATAAATTACGGCATTGATTTTCCGCGTCGTTGTGGAAAATTCGGGTGCGTGACACTGTTTGCCGTTCTCCCTTACGAATTATGTATAAGGAGCAGGCAGTTTGTTCAAATTTCCAAATTCATAATGCGACATTGTAAATTTACATTGGAAATTACGAGAACGCAGGCGCTGTTTTTGCGAAAATTTTGATCTCAGCGAAAGCGAGACGCGTGCTTAAAAATGAAAATATTTTCGATTTATCTTTTTTTTTATTTGGCATATAAGATTATAAGAAAAATTATATTATTTTAAAGATTTTTAAATTTTTAACATCGTTCATAATATTTGTGAAACCAAGAAAAAAAAACTGACACTATTTAATACAAAGTATTTTTTATAAAATGATCTTAAACTCAAATGGCGTATGTTTAACTTAAGGCTCTATCAACCGACTTCAACCACTTTTTTTTTAATATTGCGGCTAAAACCAATTGTTTCTACAATTTCTAACGGACTGTCAAAACAAAAAATCTGTTATGTCTCGATTACTTTTTTGACGTAAATATAATATAAAATGTTTAAAAAAAAATCATTTAAATATCAAACACTCAAAATTTAAATGATTCATCATAAAAGATAAAAGTTTGGGGAGGTAATTTTTTCAAACTTTCAATTTATATGATTTTTGTAATAGCTTTTTGTCTTAAAAATCATTACAATGTATTTCTATTACCTACTATCAATTTAACAATTGGCCAAAAATTTCATCTTATAAAAATTTCTGAATTCAGAGTCAGAGTTGAAGCTAAGGTAAAAGTCAATTTCAGAGTCAGTCAGTAAAATTTGAAGCAAATATACAACTCTGGTTTTATTAATAAATTTATCTACTGATTATTCCATACACGGAATCAAATACGTTTTCCAAAGACTTTTCATCTACACATAAAACGTTTTACAATTTCAAACCATGTACATACCTCACGAAAAGTAAATTGTATTTAAGTCTAACAATAGTGACGCACATTGTATTCCAACAACGAGCGCACATAAAACATTTATTATGCATGTAAAAGTGACAATGGCATAGTTACGCGAGAAGGCTCCGCCGCCGAAACGTTCCCAGCTCGAATTTGGCGCATTGTTAAAGCGACAAACACGGCTCGCACAAACGTAAAAGCGATCCTCAAAATGCGAAAAACCATCCACCCGCGCCTGAAAAAACGCTTTCAGCCCGTTTCAGCCGCCACTGTTGATGTACGAGGAACACTCGCGCTCGCGAAAAGCCCATCTCTTGACACGCAAACGTCACGACGTCTCTTCGAATTTGGATTAGCGAAAAACGTGGGAAAACCGCGAAAACGTATGATCCGAAAGGTGTGTATAATTCTCTGAAATATGACGGATTCCGGGGAAAAATTTCCCCCGAAGTTTCCCCCGGGCGATCGCTTTCCGCTCGGAAGTTTTCTCATTTCGTCGATAAATTCTTCGGCGATGTGTTTTTCTTTCTGCGGAAAATCGGGCCCCGATATCGACCGGAATAATTAATGGGAAAATGCCTCATTACGTCGTCCATTGTTAAAGGACTTTTTTTGAGACGTCAGGGCCAATTTGACGTAGCATTTTTCATCGGATAATAAGGCGCTTTTGTCGGCCAATATTCGGGACGATAGTTTATTTCGACAATACATTTTCACTAATGAACGATAAATAATGGGAAATTCGATTAATCTCTTCGGCGTTTTCCAAGCTAGTGTGGTAGTTTTGGTAAGTGCTCGAAGTCACGCGAGTTGACTTGTAAATTTCTAGAGTCGAACTTTTGCGAATTCAAAAAGTTTCATAATCCACTTTTGATACTTTTCAAAGTACGTTCTAAAGTCGAAGTGAAGATGGATAAGTAATAAAGTGACAAAATATTTTCTTCATTGTAATTTTTTTGGAAAAACAACTTTAGATAATTAAATTACACCATTCTGCTTAATGTTTCAATGTTGACTTTGTTGCCAACTATAATATAAGCAAATTATAAAAAGAGCCTATTCAATTTTGCCAAGTGTTCTAATTCTACAAAAAAAATATTATTCGCATAATATATCGTGTTTCTTTTGAGTCGAAACGTAAGCGTAAGGGTACATTTTTTGTGAACATTTTATTTTTTGCCGTCAAACATGAACGCACAAAGAGAGTTTCCTAAGATAATAAATAGAGGCGAAAGAGTAAATATTATAAAAGCAATATGCGAAACATTTAAAGTTAACCAAATGTAGTGGAAAAAATATTCGGCGACGGAGAAAATTTACCTGCAAAAAAAACCGCAACGGATAATACATTGCACATTATTACCTCATACATTATACATATGTATTATACATCATATCGCAAAGTACAATCTGTCATGTATAACATTGATGAAGAGATTTAATAGGAGGTCGGGGAAAGGGACTAGAAAAAATTGGTTAAATTATTGAAGGTAATAATTTACGTTCGATATTTCGCGGGCGACCGTAAATTTCTCGCAAGATTGGAAATTCCACGAAAAGAACGCGAATATAACAAAGGCTTAACCATCAATCTTCGACGTAAATTAAAATACATCACTCCGTAAGATTGATGATTTATAATAAATCTTGGTATGAGCGAAATACCCTACCGATTGGCGAGTGCAAAAAATAGTACACACATTTTCTCCTAAAAGTCAATAAGCGAAGGAAAATTAGTTTTCGCATTTGTTGAGTGAAGTCGTGAATGATTCATAAGCTTTTAATCTGACGTTTGAAAAATATGAAAGAAAATATTTACTTTTTTTCGACACAATTGTATAAATTCAACTTTTGTTGCAATACAATCCCGAGTTTATTACGACCGCTGTAATATATGGCCAGGGAAAGCGTACTTACGACCGAACTTGCCCCGTATAAACTTTTCGCGCCGAATGTGCGAAAATGGCGCGAAACATGTGCGAATATTTTTATTGTGCGAGTTGTAAATATATTGTGCGTTTGATAAAATTTTCACTTTTCGATTAATAGGAAAAAATTGTATGTTTTCACGTAACAGAAGTCGTCGACGACGAAGCCGCGTACGATAAATCTCGACGAAAAGGTGGTAAACCAAATGAGAGTTTTTCCGACGAAAGGACTTAAGCTTATAAATCATCTCCGCCGTCATCCGACGCCGGCTGAAATATATAAATTTATTTTTTTCGAAGTTCTTTCATATTATTATGTCTTTCGTTTTTGTATTCGGGATTCGGAAGAGTGACTTTTCGCTCCTTTAAATCTCTGTTCGGAAATCTTCCAACTTTAACAAGTTATTTCAACCAAATCATTGTACTATTATAAAACAAATTTTAACTTTTTAATGCGTACAAATTTGCAATTCCAATGTCACATCAAATTCTTTAAGCTAATACATTTTTGATATAAAAAAATATTTTTTAACACATAAAAATTATCATAATACTGTCAATTTGTACTGTTTGTATATACTGTGTATATGTATTGTAATAAATTCCAACTTTATTTTACAAAGCATATATCCTAATATAAAAATGTTAAGTTGTTCAAACAAGTGCATTTTCGGTATAAAAGTAATATTCTATGGCAAAAATATAATCTGGAAATGTTTATACAATTTTTAATACTAAGTTTATATTTTCATATAAAAATTGTGCAAACCGGTGCATTTGAGATACGGAAGTAATATCCTGGAATATATTGTATATATATAATATAATAAATGGAATAATATCACACAGCTTGGAAGGATATTCGGTGTTAACTGTTCAACTCGGTTTATATAGTATGATAATTATACTTTTGCACACTCAGCAGGGGCACTAAGGTCCAAAACTTTGGACATCTTTGGCGATAGGTTTCCGAAACTTGTCGACCGAAGTGACGACCGTTTGTAGGGTAGGTTTCTTGGTTTATAATATCGCATAAATTTGCATTTGATTCGTGTTTGGGACTAATTTTATACGCGAGATAATACGAGACGAATTAAACGTTTCATGTTTATGAATGGGGCTAGAAATCGTATCAAATATTATGAAGATTAATTTGAGGCTTTAGTTTTTCTCGAATATGCTCAGTTGAATTTGAATATCATTTTAAAATTAAAGCATCAATTGAAAAAAATATTTAATAGAATCGTTTTTTCTCAATATAAAGATTTGAATTTTTCGTACAATTTTTTTATTATTCAAAAAGGCACAATGCCCAAAAAACATGCTTTGATTATCCAAGTTAGACGCAATTAGAACTGAAAAGGCACGTCTGAAAAGTTTTCAGTGCGACATAATTAATTCCGTTAGTTCGCCCAATTCCATTATACGCACGTCCCCAGTAACACATAATATGCAAAATAAACGCAAAACAATAAACACGAAAGCTCCCATTCTAAGAACAAACGCGGAAAAGTTTACCAGTTATTTTTACACCATCGGCTCCGTTTCGTAATATACATATATATAATTATAATAATACATGTTTTATGAAGCTTTCTGATCCGGTCGAAGAGATACGTCACTTTTGAGTGATCGCATCGTTTTTAATGCACACAATTTGCCACAGTCTAAGAAATAATTACCGCCGTGCAAGTTTTCGAGTTTCAGCAACGATGGACGGTCAGGGGTAATTTTTCAAATCAAAGTTTCACTAATTACTGAAGTGGTTTTTGGAAAAATGCCTTCTCAGCGAAAAATACGCGATTCAAAGCGTCTCGGTAAACCGAGGAAATATTGTTGTAATCAATTAAATGTAACTTTTCGATGTTAACGAGCTGATATTATACGAGTATAAGAATGGATGTTGAATTTAAGTTTAATGCTTTAAAAAGGCTTAATTGTTTTTAATGATCGTTAATTTACTATTTTATATGGCTTTGAATATTTTTTTAATGCGTGTTTTCAAAGAATATATAAAATTGTGATGTTATTTGATTCGATTCAAAAAATAGAGTTTGAAATATTAACGGTTTGTTTTTACCACATTAAATAATATAATAGATTTTATACTCCAAATTCAATCTTATACAATCAAAACTTAAGTATTGGAAATTTATTTCATTCATTCTTATATGTTTTTTTCATGATTTCATTAAAAATATAAATGAAACGTTAAGTATTATATACTTATGGTACCTATTTTCAAATTAATTTATCAAAAAATATAATTAATTATGTATGCGAAAATTTTCGAAAATTGTTCACTCAGATTATCTAAGTCAAATTGAAGAATAGATTATATTTCATTGATGACTATGACAATTATATTAATAATATTTTGTGATGGCTAAATTTGATTTGTATAAGGTTGAATTTAGAGTGCAAAAGTTGTACAGAGGGAAATTGGCTATTATTATATATTAAAAGTTATCTCGTTTAAATTAAACAACTTGATATTCATAAAAAATATAACATACTTTGAAAAATTAAAAGTTTAAGAATTACGTTTGTTTCCTAGTAGAGTTGCAATTTGAAAAAGTTTTTAATTATAAAAAGAAAAACGTACAAAACTCGGGAACAGCTTTGAGCAACATTTTCATACAAATTCATAATTAAAATATAATAAAATAAAATCCAGATTTCCACAAACGGAATAACCGAATCCCTCCCGAGACGCGAAACAGCATACAGTTCGACGACATTCAAAACGGTACGAATAAAAAGTTCGAAATATTCCCAGAAGTGGGACCACCTTTATTTTCCCTCTCGCAGTGGTATTTTAAAATTCTTTGTTCATTTTTCAAGGGGTCGTCTGAGGGTGCGTCACATCCGATGCGAATCCACCTTTGACGAAAAAAGAGCCCTTAAACAATGACAGATTTGCAGGGGAGACGCGCTGAATCGCAAACGAGCCGATCTTCATTTCGGAGCAGAGAACGCAAATATTTGTGCGAAGAAAAATTGCCGCGTATTCGTCATATTATGATTTGATGTTTTATGGAAGAGGCTGTGAACTGTGGTTCGTGGAATTATTAAATTTATTTAGGAACAACTCGACAAAGTTCAGAGATATTTGATTTAGTCAATGGATCCATGTTGTTGTGTAATATTTGTCTGAGATCATTTGGTAAGATACGTTTTATTTAAAATATGAAATAGGATGGATTATTTCTCATTGTGATACAAATTTTTGTCGATAGGTAGATTAGTGAAAAAACTCTAATATTACAATATTATTTTTATATTTGAAATTCACTGGTTTTTATATCAACATTTGGCCATAAACGGCGCTTTTACATTTCGGCGCAACGCAAGAGAGTTTGTTCAGTATGCGGGAAATGTGCGAACAAAATTATTGTGCCTTTTTGTTTACGTTCGGTGTGAATTAAACTATTTCGAATATTGTAATTTTCGCACGAAACTAAGGACAATAATCAACAATGCTATCAAATTAGTTTCGTTTTGAACTCAAGCGAAATTTTAATTAAATGCTTATTTTAATTTGATATGTAAATTAATTACGGAAAGTGTCCCTACGTTTGTTGATTTTGTACCACAGAGCTAGATTCAAAATTAATTTGTTCGTTTATTTTAATTACAACATTGGGTTAAAATTTTACGTGCCCTTCCGAAATTGAATGTAATTTTAATTTGAAAGTTGGGAAAGTATTTTTAAGCATTCTTTATTATTTAATGGATAGTTTATACGGAAGATAAACTTCATTGGATACCACTTGAATTAAAATCTTAATGTATTATATAAAAATAAAGAATATTTATTCAAAAATGGATAAAATGTAAAAAAGTAAAGTATATTTTTTTTATGTAATGGATAAAATTTTTATACTTCATTTTTATGATTTTTTCATGGCTCAGCAAATCTGTTTCATCAACGACAGATTCGTTTTTGTCATTTGAAATTTCGCGGTGAATATGTTAATTAAACCTTCTCGTCTTTCTCAAATTATATTTCAATATGAAAAGAGACAGATGTTGAATTCACATTAAATATATATCAAATAGTATAATAGAGAAATTCACCATAGCAAAAGTTCAAAGTTCTTTTCATCACGTCATATTTTAATATCATTCACACGAAATTTTATCGCAATTTTAATCGGATTCAAACCGTATTTACACTTATAATATAAAAGCTACTTTCACGTCGAATGAATCCACCACAAAATTTTCAACACCAACTCCATCACAAAACTCCCCATCGACATAGAAATAATCGATTCGTTTTCGGCCCAGCGAATCAGAAACGACCCGTTGGGTCATCGCCGCTAACGAGTCCCGTTTTTACGACCGATTTCCGGAAAATCGCGCAGTAAAACCGCGAAACACACCCGAACCGCACAACGTCAAAATGGAAATTGAAAAGGCAATATTATAACGCCGAGAGAGAATTAAACGAGCGCTTATTAGCGACACGCGCGCCGTTATTAACGCGAGTTCAAACCGGCGAAACGTTCCTTCTTCGTTGGGTAATTTTGCGTCGTTAAGGAACACGTGTGTTGAAGTTGTGTGTACATGTCTTTTTGTGCGTTCCGATTCGTTAAAATCAGCTGCGACGATCAATTAAGATTTTACTAATGTCGTACAATTTAATCGGCTGCGAGCATAAGTGCCGTTTCGCGTAAGGTAATTGTGTTTTGCTTGTTTGCGAAATTAATGTTTTTTATATAGGGCTTTTGTCGTTTTGTGTGTTATTATTGTTATTTTTGGATGTGTAAAGATAAGTGAGATTGTTTTGAAAGTTTGTTTATTTCAGTAACGATGAAATTGTATTATAATATATAAATTATATACATGTGCAGTTTATAAAATAAAAAAAATGAAGTATTCTTATATATAAAAATAAACATAAAATCAATGAATTTATAATAGTATTATAGTGGTTTGTGTCATATGATCCTTTCATTGATTTATCGTAACTTTTCCAACACGAGAAGAGTATTTCAATGTTTTGTTTTAGATTTCGTTTCAATAAATTATATTTAAATATATATTTTGTTTAATTCAATTCAATTTATTTCAACTAATAAAGGGCTCATAAAGCAAGACTCGTAGGGCCGAGCCTAGCTGGTTCGGACTAGTATAGCTATCCCAAATGCGTTATTTTTAATATTATATATATATAATACTAAAAAACCGTTTAAAAAATACTTTTTTATATCAAAAGCGTTTAATTTTGACAAAACCAAAGAAAATTTATCAAACGACATGAACAATATGATGAAATTTCAATAAAAAAATTAGAACATAATACAAGGCGCGCGCTCGCTAAGCTAATTATGAGCGCTATTAACAATTCCGTTAACGTGTCAAACGCAACGCTTTAAAAGCACACGAACGAAATTATATTAAAATCACAAACATAATAAAATTCTAATTTTACGCAAGTAGCAATCCAAGAAAGATAAAAAAAAACATTCAATTTAAATTTTCCCCTCGGCGAAATACCTTCGATTACAGAACCTTTCATTTCCCGTGTTGTCGAATTTATTATCAATTTTTTCTACGTTTTTGATCGCTGGAGCGACGTCTCCGGAAGGTCTTCCGAACATGCGAAGGTCTCGGTCCCTTTTGGATATTTCTGAAAAAATTATTTACGAAAGATCGGTCGCGTGCTGAACAATCAATGCGCCCAGATCGTGCGTTATTACATGAATATTTCATGGCGGTCAAAACAACGGCCCGATATTTTGAGTCGTTATTGGAATTTGCATGTTTTTTATTATTATTTTTGTTCGTTTCGCTGAAAGAGACGAGTTCTGAATGAGAAACGAAGAGGATCCACTTTAAGCCTCGCGATGAAAAGTGTACCGAAAACTACATAGGAGTTGTGCTGAAAGCGCGATTTCCTAGGAATTTAATTTCGTATCTTTTTTCAGGGAGTATGAACAATTTGAAATTGCTTTGTAAGTGCACATAAAATTTCTTTATAGTGTGCTTTTATATTTACATAGGGTACACTCGGATAAATCGGTGATATTTAAAATTTTGTGATAGATAGATTTACGATGATTTTTTTAAGAATATCAACGTATTTTCTGAAACTACTTACTAAAAACATACCAAATGATATGCAAGTTAATTTTGATATAATTTTGTGATAAATGTCAAAGTTTAATGTTAATACAAACATAATTTGCTACGATTTCGGTTGTTTTGCCGTAAAGAGCACATACTTGATTCAAGAGAGTGAAATTAAGATTTTGATCTGCACAAATAAATTGTTTTACTGTCAATAGATTAAATAGAAGTATATATATTATAAAAAGAATATAAAATTTTCTTATTTAATTATCAACAAGGGTAAATATGTTAGTCGCAAGATTTTTAATCAACAATAGTATCACAAAATTAGACACACCAATTTGATCATATGAGGAAATTTCACACAAAAAACGGTAAAGATTTTATCTAAATAATATTTCTATGAAAAATAATTTAGATGCTTTTTGATAGTAAATTTTTTGGGTTATTTTATATTAGAATACAATATAATGACAAAAAAGCTTAATGATATCACAGAATTACCCTAGTTTCCTCCACAAAAAAATTTTCATAAAAATGTAATTTATAAAAATGATTTCTTTTTTATATTCGATCAAAATTTTACATGAAAATATCAAAATTACATATCATTAGTGAAAATTGATGTGACACAGTGAAATTTAGTAAATTTTATTTCATATACAATACAATTTTTTCTATCTTTTCGCAATAAAATACAAATATAATAACAAACAATTTCACTCAATTATACAAAATAATATGATTTCCATGAAAAAATTTATTACGACCTTGGTTTTTCACCTGCTTTCAAAACATACGTAATATAATAAATCGTACATCCATCAAATCCTATATCCGACATATCAATTAAGCCAATAAATCAATTCCATCACTTCAAATACATATCGGAGTTTTGATGCTTAGCACATACATCCACATTTCAAACATTATAAACATATTATATCTTATTTAAATCGACCGACGAGCATAAATTAAACTCGGAAACACGAAATCGGATACCAACCGTTTTCCCATCGGATATAAACGTCAGCAATCGGAGTGATTATTTTTTTAAGTGTTACCCCGGTGATCAATGACCAGCTCCGGGGAGGTATCGGAGCCATTATGGAGGTCAGACCTTCGAAATGTCCCCGAGGACCTCGGACTTCCCTCAGGATCCGTGATCCCTTCAGGACTCTTTTTTCGGCGCCGTTAAGTCGGAATTTGTGGCCCTCGAATCTGTAATTTAGCGATCCGATTGTTAGGCGGTTCTTCTGAATGTACGACAACCTTTCGTGGTTTAAATAATTTAGGATCGTCTTATCTGGGGATAAAATAATGTTTTTAGTGTCGGATGAAATTTTGATTGCGATCGGGGATTTGCCAGATTTTGGTTTAAGATTGATGGTTTAGTTAAAAAGTTTATGCTCAAAAATTATTCAATCTAAAAAAAAGAGAAAGTTAAAGGTGTATTTTTATGAAATGTGAAAGGAAACGGATGTATTCCTATTAAAAAAGGCAAACTAGAGATTTTTTTCTCGCATTTTCATTGCTGTTTTGAACAGAAATTTTCAAAAATTTAATTAAAAAATAATTATAAATATGAAAAATATTGAGACAAAAGTAGATGGCACAAAATTTTTTCGGCCTCAAATTTCGTAATTATTTAGACCAACAAAATAATTACCTCATCGCAAAAATTCTAATTAGAATTAATTAAAAAAATTAATTAAGAATAAAATAAATTGTATTATATCAAAATCGGTTAATTATTTTCAACTAATTAAAAGAAAATTTTAGAATAATAAAACAAAAAAAAAATAAACAATAAACACGTCCTATATGAATATCACCACAATATTATATTATACAACTCAATTCAACCACCAATCGGAATTCCCGATTTAATCGCTGAAAGTTTGATTGCTAATCAGTTCAAATGCAACATAATTAACAACCGATCAATGCGGTAATCTGTTAATTAACGAGTTTGACAATCGAGCCTTTGCTGAATAAAACAAAACCCAAAATGAAAACACTAAGCCAAAAATCAAAACTTTGCGAACATTGTCGCGTTTTACTATTCATATTGAGTAATTTTCGAATTAACTACAACCTCGGAAATTAAACGGTTAAACTGACCCGAAGTTGGAGTGAACCGCAGCGCAGCAATTTCAAAAGTTATGAAAAGATGGTGTGCCAAAAGTGGGGTCTTTCGGGTCGCCCTTTATGCTACCCTATGTATATATATATATATCCCGGACATATTGAAACGTCTCAATGGGGTCCTTTATGGCAACTGGGGAACTAATGCGAATGTTATCGAAAAACACGTACGTACAGTTATTTGAAAACTCCATAAAATCCTTACATAAATATAGCGGTCGCGTATTTTTCATACCGTCTGCGTTAACCCGTTATTCTTCGTGTTCAATATATAAAAGGAATTTCGTTTTTTTTTGTGAGATTAGTGAGTTAATAAATGGTAATTCGTGGTTTTCGATTTGATTTGTGTGTATTTTTGTGATTTTTTATGAAAGAAATATAAATTTTATGTAAGGGAAAATATTGATCAGAATCCGAATGTATTTGTGGTAGTTTTTATGTTTTGGATTGAAAATATTGAAACACTTTTTTAAAGCTCAATCAAAATTGAATATAAACAACCTCTATATATATTTTCATCTATAGAATGATTGAATGAATCAATTGGAAAGATCACTCCAATTTATTTGATGCTTTGAAATTCCATGGACACAGAATACAAATAATCCACATACAATATAATATATACAGACGGGATGGTGGGCTTCCCCTTCGAAATACAATATATAATTTTTTTTTTTAAACAATTTACAAATAACCAAACAATCTCGTCATAAACAATACAAAATTTAACTTTTTATATTAAAAAAAAAATCATTTTATGTAATTTCGATTCAATCCGAAACTTCGTCGTTATACACCAGAAGTTGAATAGTTTCGCATTAAAGTTGAAAAAGTGATCTTTATCTCTTCTACGGTTGCCATTTATCTAAGAGGCCTCCTAGTCCCATAAAGCTCGCTACGAAACATCTAAATAACGATAATGGTCGACAGTTTGAATATTTGCTTACCCGTTTACGGACAAACGTACATAAATATATACATATACACACAAAATACGTAAATGCACGTTTATTACCTCACACGACAATATTACGACCGATACGAAAACGTCTATCGCGAATATGGGATGTTTCTTTGTCGTGCAAAATTGCGCAACTCAAAGATGACGGTGAAATGTATTAAATTTCAAAATAGACCCTAGGGGACGACCTCAATCCGAACAAATTATTGAAACGTTCATATAAATATTTTGAATGTAAACTGTGAGCGGAATTGAACCATTTGTTTGGCGACGAGATCTTAAATAATTGCTCTCTCATATTATTTCGAGGGTTATTGTTAATTTTGTTACTGTGCAAAAGGCTTTGATATTGATTTTTAATAAATCAGAGAATATAATTTGAAGACATTATCATATATAAAAAAAAAAATTTCGATGTAATTATACACTTTTTTGTTAAAAATTAATGTTCGCAATCTGCATCATAAAAGCATAAAGTCTTCCACTTTTGCACTTCTTTGAACTAAATTGTTCACAAGAAGCTTAATACGCTTTAAGTGCATGCAAAGTACTGTTGGAAAAGCTTTCGCCTTCTTATGATGTGTTTAAATATAAAAAAAATATCTGATACAAAAAAACATCATATTTTGTATTATCGACACGTAATAGCCGCGGGCTAATATCAATTAGCGCAGACGAAAAAAAAAGTTTCCCTACATATTATATAGAGCTCACGCCATGCTTTTCCTTCGTCGATCAATAAATGATTGATGGCCTTCGTCGGCCGACGAAAGTGATAAATTTCGGGGAATGTAAGCAAAACCGACCGAAGAAAGTTGGTCAAAGCTTGGCAACAAGTCGCAGAAACTTCGCATTTCTAATGTCGCTTCGATGGTTTTCCGATTGATTCAATCTGTTCGGTCGGTTATTATGTTATGGAAAACTTTCGTTTGTTCTTTCTAAATTTTTGTTATAATGACAAATATTTTCGTCGCAGTATTTTTGGAATATCTGGCGAGAGCTTAAGATTTTGCGGCGGACTTAAATCGTAGAAAAAAAACGATCTTGGTTTCCTTTGTAGCGTCAGGTGCTCTTTGCCCGGTAAAAATGTATATTTAGATTCAAAATACTTTATGAAACGGGAAAAATATTCTATTGTCCACCTTTTTCCTCTTTTGCGTGTAAAAATTCCATCACCGGCTGTCAAACTAGAGTTTATCCTAACATAGAATCATTTTTGTTTCGTTGCCTCTTCGCTAAAATGCTATTAAATATTTAAAATGATGTCGATGTATACCAAAAACGGCGATAAAGTAACAAAATTCTCATGAAAAACGAATAAATTTATACATTCTTCATTGTTGTTATTACTTGGATATAATATTCGTTGAATTATGAAATGTTCATGTTTCACTTTTGCAGACGTAATATTCAAATATTTTATTTGTATATAAAAAAAAACAACAAATCTCCATCGAAGTAGAATATAAATAGTTTTATATGGTTCAAACTAAATAGTCAAGGTGAAATAGCGATCTAATCTTGTTACGAAACAACTATTCGAGTCTGAATTACAATGAAGAGTCCAAAGCCGTATAATGGCTAGAACGGAACTCGAATTCGAATTTTGTGGCCGGAAAATTATCGCAATTCGTACTACCATTATTCGCTCATTACTGGCATTTATAGTGCTTTTTTATTACAGATATATAAATTCTTAAATCTTATTTTTTGGGAAAAAAAAGATATATAATCAAAACTCGCAGATATGTACGAGTATATCCAATTTATTTGGAGAAAAATCACTATAGTATTATGAGTTTCTATAGATAAAAATAATTTACTGTGTCGCTGAATTCTTTGTTTATTTACTATCGAATAGCTTACGATCAATATGGCACCGATAAAACATATAAAAACATCTCATATTTGATTCAAAACGATCATGTATAAAATATTTTTTTACAATTCAAATACGTTCACGTAAGAAAAATATTTCTATTCAAAAAAAATTTTTATTATTATTGTAACAACTTTCACAAAATTTTTATCCGTCTACGCGATCAAAATCGGAAACAACCCATATTTTCGCAAATAAACTCTACATGTCGATTTATAATTTTGCAGAAAGAAACTCGTCTATTTTTACGATCGGAACTAAATGTCCAATTCACTCACAAAGATGGAAATTATCAGCAATATCCGATAACTCTTTGTTCGTCGCATATTTACGGTGCTCCGAACCGAACGGTTCGCATTATGAATAAAATATTTTATATTGCTTCGAGACCCCCCATTTGTGTAGCCCGACTTTTCTATAATATCAGGTATATATATTTTACAGGGTGGATATGAAATACAATTAATATTTGCGATATATTATATAATTTTATCAACATGTATTATATAAAATATACTATGAAATGACATTAAGATCGAATGACTTTATTTTGAAGGATCCTAGTGTTAAAAAAAGGTTTTCTTTTAACTACCTAGGAAACGTTCTTTACTCCTTTGGATATGTTATGAGACGGGAACAGAATAATTTTAAAATTTTAGTATTAAAAAGAAATGTTAAGAGTGACAGAGAGAGAAAAAAATTACTTTCACGATGGTTTGATTAGATCAAATCGATCTAACTGTAATCCAAACATTGTAAGTAACTATGTGTTGGAAAAATTTGAAAAAATTTGTAAGCGAGATAGAGTATAGAAGATTAATAATTGAATGGTCACAACTCTCAAACAAGGTAAGCGACTAGGATGACTAGAGAAAAAGTCTAAGATTGTATATCGACTACTTAACTTGAAAGAAGATCAATTTAATAATAGTTTTAATAAACTTATGGTAAATATATACGGAGTAAAAAAAGTTAATGAATTCATATTCGTACAGCGCTGCAATGACTGTTTGCTCAAAAATGTTAACATGTTTATTTTCAGAACGAATCGAAATTTTTTTACACACTATGTATCCGAACACAGTTTGAATAATTCACTTACCGATTCGATACGAATGAAATGATAAAATGAAAAAAAATATATGAAAACGGAATCATACGTTCGACGACAACAACTCTCCAGAGGCCGATTTGGGGCAAGAACTTTTTTCTGGTCCGACACGGACGATTTTATTTATACCCTTTTTCATTAGAGCAATTCATTGCATGTCAAAGAGTGAAAAATATATATATACAGCGGTGAAACGCATATTTTGCAAAAGAATAACACAAAAATCTTGCACTCGAACAGTCCGTTTTCTCTTTCGGGAGTCCGTTTTCCTAGAGGCTTAGCAATTATGAGACGAATTGCAAATATAGAGATGAGATCGTATTCGTCTTATATTTATGCTGAAGTATGGATGTTTTTGAAATACAAACCAAGTATTATAGTATTATATTTTCTTGCGTAAAAATCTTTATGCAACTGCTAGATATCAGATTTTCTACTCAAGTAAATTAGATTTCAAGCATAATAAAGAAGTTGTTACGATTTCATTTTATTTAGAAATAAAACTTTGAAATTTCAATTTACATATCATTCAAAATGATTAGATGCTTATGTTTGATTCATGGAAAATTAAAATGTAAAAAAAAACCGTATTGTAAGAAATTAGTGGAAAATATGAAACTAAAAAAGTTTCCATAATTGTATGAAAAATCGAAAAATAATCAAGATAGCTTTTGAAAATTGGCTAGTTTGAAATTATACACATTAAAATGTTTGTTCGTGTTTGTGAGTTCATAAATTCCAAATGCAAGCTAAAATTATTACTTCACATTTCTTCATATACATTTCATATTTTTTTACGATAATTTCGCGTAATTTTTACTTTCAGCCAACAATCGGGGCCTTCATTTTTCGATCAGGTTTTCAGATATTTCGTAGAAATTTTCTAGCTATGAATTTTTTCCTACATATTATATTTACAATGGCATTCTTAAACGTTTGAAAGAAGGTAGGCGGCACGTTAATTTATTTACTTCGTTAACGTCAAATTTCACGTTCATTAATTTATCACTGGCCTTCGATAGAGGGTGAAAAATATAACTCGTTTTTTTTCCACGAAAAACCTACCCTCCTTTTTATAAAATTATAATATAACGATTTTGTACGTATGAAAATCTTTAAGAAAAAGCTATTTTTGTATTGGGAAAATATTGTTTCTTTTAGAGGTATTTTTCGTAAGAATTTCAGGTTTATAGAATAATTAGAAAGATATTTAAATGAAAAAATATGTTTTTCAACCGGTCTCAGGCCAAATTTGAAGACGTGTTTTGCAAAATTTCTATAAATATATGTTTTCTTTATCCTATGTAAACACCGCATTATAATTAAATAACTTAACTTTAATCGGGAATGTTAAATTTTATGGCCATTAAATTATAGTATTATTGAATTTAATCGTCCAAAAACAATATTTAAGCCGATTTTATTTACTTTCACAAACTACAATAACAAATTTGATCATATAAACTTTATACTACATAAAAGTTTAATAATTTCGAAAATTTTCCAATAGTTCCATCCAATTTTTCACCAACTAGCTAGAAAACTCTAACTCTAAGTCTCATAATACCCTTTTGAGCATTCAACTCACCTTTGAGACTTGAGCGAATTCAACACCTAAAACAATTACAGACGGAAAAAACCGAGATAGAAAACTCCCGGGAAAATTCAGTGGACCGGCGGGAAATTTTCAAATTTTCCCCAATTCGCGCTCATCCACACCAAAATTAATTCCCGCCAGTTCGGCTATACGAATTGTTGTATCTTCAATTTCAAGTCAAAGGACTTTCACGTTATGGAGGCTTCTTTGATTGTTCTGAGGCCTTTGTGATTGCGCTTTTCCACAATGGTATAGTCGGGGAGATTCGTAGTGTGAATTTTCAATGCGAGCTCGTTTCGGTGTGAATTACTAATTTAATTATTTTTTATGGCCGTGAGATATTATAATAGAGGTGGTCGTTTTTTCTGTAAGGATTTTTTTGTGTTTTTTGAAAATATTCCGGTACTTAGTGAGTGTGAAAATGGCCTTTTGTGTTCAGTAAATGTGAAACGTAGTTTATTTGCAAGGATTTAGTTTGTATAGTATAAAAATCTATTTTGTGTACACCCATTATATTATATATTTGTTGAAGCTATACATATATTGTAAATTCGAAAGTCGGATTAAATATAATAAGAAAAATTAGAATTTTAGTCTCTCATGTTCATATAACATAATTTCATAGAAACAACTCTTAAGTTTGTATAATATTTTTTCATGTTTTATTTTGCGAATCGAATGAGTAAAAAAAAGTTTTTCCAGAAATATTTTAATTTTCTACATTGAAATAACCCAAACTTTTATATGAAATGATAAAATAATTTTATTTCATAAATTTGGAGGCTCAAAACGTTACACAATTTTCAGTCTTTTACATTTCTTATTTAATTACTCGAAACATGAGTATTTTCACAAAAAAAAACAGTTCATGAGATCGTACATCATCAAAAATGGCGGATTATACACATAAAATATTCATAAACACTAATTCATATCACATGCGAATTCTAAAAAGGCTTCCGACGAAATTAATAACATCCCACTTTCTGAGAAATCTTCAAACTAACTCTTACTGAGCAATAACCATTCATTAAATAACATATGCGCCATATTTTAAATTCTCAAATAACAAATACATAAAAAATATATACTAATTTGAATTGCTAATTTGTATTCGTTTCATAATTTTACGATTAGTAAAGCTTTAGTGCGAAATAGAGTTGTAACTTTCAATACTTAATAGCTCTAATTTAATGACACGCTTCGTGTGCTCACGCAGTTTATCATAAAAGCATTGTTAATGTTCGATTATTGTTGTATTGTATAATTTTTAATATGCTCGACGATTTGTGCTGTCATTAAAGTCGGAGAAAATTCGGGGTAATTTGTCAAAAGGAAAAAATTCAGAAGATTTTTCCGTGAAAAGAGCGACAGGTTAATTAAATTTTGTCGAAATATAAACGCAATTTTTATTATGAAACTTTTCTCGTTAGATCGTCAATATTATATATTATATTTCATATGATTATGTAAATTTGGATGAGAGCAATTTGATCTCGAGACTGAATATATAAATTATTGAGTATTTTGGACACGCAATATATCTTTAAGAGCTTCGGGACGTTAAATTTATTCGTTTTTTATCTTATTTTAATTTTATACAGCATTCACATTTCCTTTGAGATAATAAATATATAAGGAATATTTGAAAACATAATATTAATCATTTCACATGTTCAAATATATAAAATTAAATTTTCATGATTCATTTTGAATTAAAAAAAAACGATCTCTTTTAAGGAAAAAAGAATTTCGCCGTTCCTACAAATAACTTCACCGTTTCTATTATTATTTTTATATGGAAATTTAATTAAACGTCAGGAAGAAATGAAGATAAATTGAAACTCACACATTTCACAATCCTTCAGCATTTTCAAGAAAATCCCGTAACCGACAGAAAGAAATTAGTTTCAATTAAGGAAACAATTCATCAATCCAACAAAAACCATTTTAAAATAACAAATATTCACACAAAAAAAAAATGAAAAATTCACTGATAAATTTACCTTATATTTAGTCGTCCACGACAGCCCAGCATCAAAAAACCCATACACCATAAACCAAACGTCCCAGCGACAGCGACAGAACCTCAATACCGCGCAAAATTCAAATTTGGCGCCACTCGCGGCGTCGGCGCGCGCGCACCCCCTCGGCCCGCCGCCAGCCCATGGCCGTCGGGGTTTTCCGGCGTTTTTCCGGGTTTACCGGTGAATTTTCCGAAGTTTCGTGATCGTTTCGGGTGCAAGGTGGCCGCGTCCGCGCGCCACCACCGCCAAGCACCGACTGGAGCTTTCGCGGTCGCTTGGCGCTCGTATAACTTTTCGTTCGTGTCTATAGGTTAAGGTTGTACGTTGGTGTGCAGTGGTAGGATGGGGTTTTTAGGTTTTTAATGCTTTTTTCGGTTTGGGCGGTTGATGTGTGGATTGTGATGTGTTTGGGTTCGTGGGCGTGGTGTGTTTTGTCGTTCTTGTTATGTATCGGATGTGTTTGTGATTGATGTTTTTTTATATCGGTGAATTTTTCTGAGATTATTTTTGGGGTGTATGGTGAAATTTTATGGCGAGTAAATGTTTGTGTATTTTATTTATCTATTTATGCATTATATTATAATTGGCAATAACAATAGCATAAAGTCAGTTTAAGAGTTCAAAAATTTAACAACATAATATCCGATTAGGAAATACTCCAATTTTAAATATTATATTATATAACCAACATAAAATAATATTTCACAGGGAAATAACCTTCGTTCATTTCATGGCGATGTCATATTGTGTTGACTTCGTTTATTATAAAATACAAAATGATATTCATGTTAACATAAATTTAGGTTCAACTCATCTTTTGAAAATTTTCATTTTTAACGTCTCATATCAATAATTTGACCGTTTCATGAAATAAATTTTATTTTTGTTTTCGTAATGAGTTAATTGCAAGTGTTCGTGAGTTCTCACACGGTTTTTTGGCTCATGAAAAATCAACCTTATTTAAATAATTTTAGTTTAATTTAATTCTTATTTCTATTCAAATATTATTATATCAAATGTATTTTTTAAATTATTTTCGAACTACAAATATGTTTTCAATGTTCGTGATATACCATCATTTTAGCGTTTTATATTTGTTTTCCATCGATTTTCATTTACATTTATTGTACGAAATTGAATAGCGATTGTTGTGTATTACATTTTTTTATTCGTATTATGTTTCGTTGACGTCTGTAAATGTTCGACATATATAATTTTCCGAAACTATCATGACATTGATATTCAAATAGAAACATAATTTTTAATTTAAAATATTTCAAAGCTATTAAAAATTACATAGTTATTGTTACATTTAAGTTGAATCAACAATTTTCAGTTTTAGATTTGGCATGTGTTTATTGACTATGATCGCAAGCCACATACGCATTTCCGATACTTAGAATTTCAATTATAACTTGTCTATACGTCATATTTCGAAAATTTTTAAGTAACCTGATTTCTGAAATTTTACGATTAGATTTGATACTAAAAAATTTAGATATTTTTTCCATGTAAAATTTCTCATTTGTCCGTCCTAAAGGAAATTCATACACGATTGAAAGTCATTGAATGGGAATCAATCAATCCACTTTTATAAAAGACTTTGGATGCTCTCCAATCTGCTAAAAACTTAGGTAAACGTGTATCGTTTAGCTTTATACCAAGTAATTTATTCCCTTTTTACTTTCAGAGTACATTAAGGGTTAAAAGTAAAAGCTCTGTACAATATAATCACGGTCCGTCTGAACATAAATCAAACATACAATACTCTCATTAATTTTGATGAAAAAAGTTGAAATTATCATATATTTTATATAGTTACTATCAATTAAAATTTATTAAATAAAAAAATATTTACATTTACAATTCACAGAAACCGATTTTCTCAATTTAACCAAACGTTCAAAGCTTTTAAATAGATTAAACCATTCAAAATGAAATATTTTTTCATTACCAAAATTACGAAACGGAAAAATTCTACCACATCAGATACAAACAGTACATATCGGTACAACATTGCAACAAGGTGCAATTTCCAAAAGGAAAAATAAAAAGCTTTTCAGATATCTAGAGATGTGTTCAATCGAGCCGTGCAATTACTGGCCAACACTATTTTTCAGGCCAACAAATCCAACTGGGAATAAATCCAAACTAATTTCCCGACCACAATTTCAGCTGAAAACATTTTTAGATCGGTAAGAAAGCACTGATTTGATAATATTTACTTTTTATATTATTTATAAAGGTGTTTCAGTTTTAAAATATTGTGATAGTTCAATGGGATGAAGATGTTATTATTGATCGAAAATTCGTTCTAAATTGATCAATTTTTATGAAAATTGTCAAGATATTCTAAAAATAATTTTGACTTGCCAATTAAATTAAATCTGTAAAATTTTTTGTTCAGATAGCTGAATTTATTAAACATATTTTCTAATTATTTCGAATCAATTCAACAAGCAAGCGAATTCATGAAAACTTTTGCTTTATATAAGAAATACGAAATCCCACTCCGCCTCTTTGCATTCGTAAGTTTTCTGAAACCGTGCAAGACTTTTTGTTCAGTCAGTAATAAAATTCATTATTAAGGAAAAAAGAAGAAGGTAGTGAACTAGTTTGTGAAACATTTTCAGAATCGAATATGAGTTTTAGATTTTCTACTCAATATTGTAGAAACTTTCGTTTTGCGAGTCGTAATTTTATTAGTAAAAATTTTAACACATTGCGTGAATTGTTCGTTTTGATAAAATATTGTCAAATTTCATTGAAAATCTGGCAGTATATTGTTGTTACTTTGAAAATTTCAGATTTGTGTTCACTATCTAGTGACAATTTTTCACGCCAATACTTATAGAGAAAAATCTTCATATAAAATCATACTCGAAAGATATTATTTAATCTTGATTCATTTGTCTATGATTTTTTTTTTAATGTAGCACATAAATTCGCGTTCAAACGTACACGTTACTTTTTCAAACATTTCGGTTTTTTATTTATTTATTTATTTATTTATTTATATGAAGGAAAAATATATTCGTCGTGTACCGAATAATAAAAAAATAATATGTACGTGGGAGCTCACGGTACACAGTTTTTGTTTCCGAAATCCGCACATCCGCCATCAGACACAGAACATTACTTTTGTAGATATATTTTTCGTTAGCGAAAAGCCAAAACACGGATTCTCAAACATCCGTTGGAAAGCCCTTGTTATAGAACTAATTGTTGAGAAGTTGAATAATTCCACTACGTTCCAGGCTTCGTTCAAAATTGTTACCTACTAACAGAAAATAATGAGTTTTAAATGACTCATTAGAAAGTTCTAACTCATTCGTTTGCTGGTGATTATTACTTGTCGAATTGATTCTCTGAAATAATTAAAGTTTGAGTAAAATGAATGAATTGAAATATTTTTAAAATATAATTTTTAGAGGATCTTTTAATTTTGGGACGCTTTTCTAGTTTGGCTTGATAATAAGTTATTATTGATTATTAATAACAGATTCAAATGGTTTTATATAATTACTAGTAGATTATTGTTTATAGATCTAGATTTGAGTATTTAAGTACAAATAGAAACCGAAATATTAATGATTCAGATTTACTGTATTGAACCAACACAATAAGCACACACAGAAGTCAATTGTTATTATATATAAAAAAAATGAAATAATACTAATTATAGATTTAAAAATCATTTTTTAATAAATTCATAAAAATATACTCAAAACAAAATCAAAACCGACACAAAATCGACACATACGAAACAAAATTTTGGGATTTCCTGACCCACCATACGTTCGCACCTAAACACATTATATTATCTTTTTTTCACTTTTATTTTTTTGTACACGAAAGCTTGAATCCGATCGCGAAAGCTCGCTTGGAATAGCTCGAACATAAATCATCCCCTGTGTTTTTTTTTACTACCCCGCGACGGAACTTACGGAATATGCTTACGAGCGAATCGCATCAATCTCGAAGGACTCAATTCGCGCCGATTCGTCGAAATAAAGGAAATTCGTCAACTTTTTTATAGTGTTGTAAAAGATTTGAATGAAAATATCGGGTGATTATGGTTGACATGAGGAGTTTTGGTTTTGTAGAATGTTGATTTTGATGGATTTATTTGTATATATTATTTTTTTCAGTTTCGTGTGTACAAGTAGCAGTGTAAGGATTAGATATTTTGTCACTTGAGATAAAAAGACAAATTTTTGCTCATAAATAATATTGTATAAGTTTTTCAACGTGTAATGACACCAGTAGTTAGCTATGTATCTTTGGTTGACTGCTTTTCAGAAAAGTGAAAAAATTAAGATTTTCAAAGATGATTATCTTTCGGAAAGGGTGCAATAGATTAGATGTAATAAACAGTTTATATATTGCACCCTTTCCAAAAGATTATCGTTTTTAAAAACCTCAATTTTTTACGTTTTTCTGAGAAGTAGTTAATAACTGGTACATGGTCAACCATTGGTGCATTACCTTAAAATACAAAGCAAAAATAAGATATGACACAATTTAAGAAACGAAATATTTTTTAAGAATGACAAATTAAGCTTTTTATTGAAAAAAATAAAAAGTGCACAAACTTTTTAACAGAAAAAAATAATTAAAAAGATAATACAATGATTAGTACTGCAGACAATTTATTTTTATTTTTTATTATTATGTGATAAAATTAATAGTATTCAAAACAGTATAAAATTTCCTAAAGTTATTTAATATGCATATAGTTATGTATACTTTTCTTGAATTCTTTTCCGATTTGATTATGAATTTATTTTGGTAAAAATAGATTTACAAACTTATTGATATGCAATCTTTCAATGGAATAACCGCAAAATATTAATTTAGATATTCAAAACACTTATCGTTTTATTACCATATAAATAATAAATTTAAATTTTCTTGATATTTTACTGCAAAAAAAGCATGAAAACCATACACAAACTAATACTTTGCTCTTAAAAATCCTACCTTTACAAATATATTCATTTATTATCATTTCCGAACATTATATTACATACCCATTTCTGTATGAATTTCTCGATCAAACCAAACCTAAACAACCATTCCTCAACCCTATCTAAATTTATCAATACACAATATCTAAACTGAAATCCAACTCGATATTTCTACAAACAAACGAACCGAAACGCAACATAACTCCAACCTCTCATCAATATCCAATTCAGCCACACAACCACAACATGCACTGAAAAATTAATTACTATCAAAAACGCACACCTAGAGTGTATATCCGTGTTCGAACATGCACTAAACAACCGTATTAATTATGAACATAATGAAGAGAGAGATGAGGGTGATTATGTGCCACTACGACGTAACGTTAACGCACATTCATACTCGTTTAGGCTCGAGATGGGGCTGAGCATTTCTTGACGGCTCGCAGACTTTAACATTTATGTATGTCTTGATGATGGCTGGGTTTTATGTGCGAAAAATGGGCTGAGTGTCTGGCATTAGCGCAATCCGCTTATGTGGGTGTGTAATGGTGAAATTTGGTAGATTTATGAAGTATTGATTGGACGAGATGGTCGGATTTGTATCTTATATATATTATAATAATTCTTTAGTATTTTTGATGATTTTTTTTTATTTTTATATATATGCGATATCGAATTTATACTCCTAAGTGAGTATACTTTCACCAACGCAATCAGTAGAAGCATTTTATTTAATTGTTAACGCTTCAGAGTGTCATGCGCAATTCTTCTTCAGAGCGTCTGGTGCGATTTGGATTTATTGTATGAATGACTGATCTATGTGCATGTGTTTGTTAGTGCATCGATATGTGAGTTATTTTGTTTTTGTTTTTTTATGAATTATATTTATGTATTTATTTTTTTTAACCACCTTGGCGATTTGGGAGAACCTGTCATGCCAGGGTGGTATGTTTAAATTTTTATTCATATTTATATATGTTTTTATTATTTTTAAAAATAAATATTTTAATTATTATTATTATTAGAAATTAATCCAACCTTTTTTTATGAAGAACAAAAATACAGATGTGCTAATGGTACACATTCATTAAAGTACACCTACCCACAATATGTATAATTAAATCTATAAAACTCCCATGAATCTATACTTTAAATGATAGTACATTTTCACTATGACATTTACATGTTGCAATTTATTTATTTCATATTATTATTCCATTTATATTTGAATCAACCCAATCCAACCGAATCCAATGCAAAGATTTGATTAAAACACAGGGGATTGCCGAAAAAATCTACCCAATCCAACCTCAAAAATGTGTATATATGATCAATCCAAATATATAATCGTAGGACTATGATATAAGATATAATATTCTTAAACAAGTCACTAATTTTTACGGTCACTGAAAGTATGAAATAAATCCACGATAAATAATTCTTGTGAAAGTGTATTTGCCAAGATTAAATTGATATTCGTCATAAATAGGCACAAGAATAATTCGAGCGTTGAATTTCAGAATAAGGTC
>JAOXNN020000006.1:7788299-7801026 GCA_028571205.2 Hydropsyche betteni
GATTCACCGGCAACCTAAAAATGGTTGTTAAAAAGACGGTTTTATACGACGGTACGTCGATCGGAACTGGATCATACTTACAACTAGCCATTTGAATGACTGTCGTAACAAAAAAAATTATTATATCAACACTATGCTTAAATATATTTTTGGTTGAATTAATAGTGAAAAAAATTTGGATATAAGAAATCATTGCAATTTAAGATGTACAAATTGTGCGTTTTTTTCATAAACAATTGGACTTACAGTTAAACTAAAAAAAATTAATAAAGCGAAATCCCGTTTAAACGTTTTTGAAAGAACCAACGAAACCTAATTAAATTGAAAACATTGATTGAAGGTTTCAAATATTCAAAAAAATAATTTACTATTGAAAAAATCCCACGCTGACACATATTTTTGGGTTGTTGCTATTAGTTAAAACAATTACTATTATTGAATTTTAAATATTTTAGACGCAAATTGCAGAATTAATAACACAAAACGAGAATCAAACGTTCTAAAATAAAACAGGATTGCAGAAATTGAATGAAAATACCCTTTAAAAATATGTAAATTTCGGATACGCAAAATCGCGATTTTACTGTACAAGGCAATGAATGCGCCTGTGGTTTACCATGTACCAGTAATTAATCACTTCACAGAAAATCATGAAACTTAAAGTTTTCAAAGACAATGGTCTTTGGAAAAGGGTGCGAAAGATTAACTGTTTATTACGTTTTATCAATCGCAACCTTTCCGAAAGATTACCGCCCTTACAAAACTCAATTTTTTTCTGAGAAGTGGTCAACAACTGATGTCATTACAAGCTTATATATAATTATCTAAATACTTTTCATCATAGTGTCATATTTTGAAAAAATTAATATCACGATACTTTGAAATAATAACGATAAACTGTCACTTAATAAAATTCCATCGCAATTCGAAACTTCCAAGTTTACATTCTCCCCCCAATTCCACACACATCCAAAAGTTTTCCGTGAACAAAAAATAACTCAATCATAAACATAAGCTCCTGAAAGACTTCTCTTACAATATAAAAAAACCCTCACACCGAAAATGTATAGAAAAACGAATTTCCCGCGCATCGGAGGTGGGCACCGGGCGTGAACGGCGCTCGAAGCAATTACTCCGACATTCATCCATCATTGCTTTATAATGAGAAAAGTTGCCAACAACATCCAACGAGATTTTCCATCGCCAAGATCTCCGATTTTCTGTGGACTTTTTCCCTATTGTGCCGCTTTTGTTCCCCGTACAAGATTCCTCTAGTATGATCGGCGCCATTGAGGTTCGGTTGTTCAATTTTACGAATCGATATTAGGGGATGTCGTCGGTGTTGTTGCGAGTTTGTTTTTGAACTTAAATTGTTTTATTTGTTGTGTTTCGATCGTGTTTTTTTTTTTGCGAAATTGATGTGAAAGAGTTTGGATACTTTAATGTTTTTTTTTTATAATGGAATTTTTTGTGTAGGTATTTGGCTGGAGTTTTCGGTACGTAAATATTATATAATAAAAAGAGTGAACTTATAAGCTTGAAAAAACAATTGATTTATATTTTTTTGATGAAATATGAATCGATTAGAATTAATTTTCATAATTTGAGTTATTTGTTCGAATTGAATATTTAATAAGGAAATAAAATTGCAATAAATTCATGCATGATTCAGCAATAGAATAATTTAGCTCTATTGGTTGAATTCACATGTAAAATACCAATTTTAAATCATACAATGTAGCATGATTTCTTTAGAATGCATACAAAATTTTCGAACCAGAATAATTTATAAAAAAATAAATTATATCTGCATGAATATATATATTCAATCGAAAATCATATTGCAAAAAGTTTGGAGGACGAAACCTCATCTTCAAGCCAGTCTTCGTTAGCGAGCTTCCGTCTTAATGATGTACTCAATGCAATTTGTGCAATTTAACGATATCGGTAACGATTGTAGTTCCCGTATCGATTTTGTAACGAGTTTCTTCGAAGGCGGAAAACAAGAAAGTCAAAAAGCAAATCGGGTCTGAGACGTAACGAAATGGATGTTCCAGTTTCGTCTTTTCCGAGTTAACTTTCCGCTTGTGAGTGTGTTTTGCCCTCTCTTTTAGATTGTTGCAATTTTGTCGTTTTGCTCAAAGGGTGACCGTTCAAATTTATGCTATGGCGGTGAAAAGGAAGCCGAAAGGAATAATGGATGTCATTGTGTAGTATAATCGGTTTCGGTGCTTTGAGCAGGAAAAGTGTATGCTTTGAATTTCAAAATTAAAATGGATTTTAGTGTTGATAACCCTTTAGTATTTTTTGCAATTCAGAATATATTGAACGATTTTGTTTATTATTATATGACGTCTATTGTCAGATGAAATTTTTTCAATTCGTTTCCACCCATTCATATATTCAATCAATTAACTTTCACATATTTAATATTTCATCCAATTATTTCTTGTTCAATATTTTTTATTTTCTATAACAATTTTCAGATTCCATTTAAACACTCCATTAACGTGCCCGTTTTTGTTTTTCTCGATCCTCAATATTTTTTCAATTCCATTTCAAAAATAAACCGAAACAACGATGAGTGGAACACTTTCAAAATGCGTGTATAAAGCGTTAATTTTCAACATTATTCCACAGATTTATAAAGCAGTTTTTGGACATTAAATTGAGAACATAAGATTTCCAACAAAGAGTAAAACTCATTGAATTTTTCTATTCCATTAAAAGATTATTTATTGAAAATCCATCATATCCATAACATTACTTCATGAATATATGAAAATCTTTACAAGTAACCTATCTACAAGTAAATAATTCACATTATACACATCAAAGCTTCCACACAAAACTCAAAACACAAACGAAACTAAATCCATTTGCACAAACGTCACATCAATCACAAAATTTTTCTAATATAATAAAACCTCGCGTAATTCGCACATACACATTCTTGTAATGGCAAATTTGACAAATCGCCGCATTTACGCGAACTCGAAAAAGCGTTCGAATATTAACGCCTCTAATTTAGCTTTTTCGAGATTCGTGCCGGATTTTCCATATACACACACACATACTATACGACTTTTATTTCATTTTCGTGGGGGTCGCGATTTTCCATTAGCCTTGCCGGCAAAACAAATCGACCGTGAGAGACATTCGGCTATATTACGTTATGGTGGTAAGTCCGCACTTTTGGAACTCGTTCCTTCGCAGATATCGTCTCGAATGGAAAAAATCGTGTGAGTATGCGGTGGGTGATAAACTTTTATAGGATTTCGAGTGAAACAAATGCGAGTTTACGACTGGAATATTTTGCGGAGGTCAATTTTATGGGGGCCAAAGGAAAATTTGCGGAAAATTGAACGCGGCCGTGTAACGAAGCTTTTGAAGCAGTGATATGATTTTTATTAGTGAAATTGCTTATCGACTATTTAATTCAGATTTTTAATTAATAAATGCAATTCTTATCAAAAATTTGATTCTAATTTTGTTTTTTAACATCAAATTAAGCGTTTTACACTTAAAATTTCAAATTCAACAAAAAATTAATTAATTATTATGACAAAGGTATTAACGATTCTTTTAAATCTGAAGTGTAAAAACTGTATGATAATTAATTAATATATTTAAACTCTAATGTAATTAATTTAAAGATTTTATATTGAATTTTCGTTTTAAATTCCATGATTTTGAATTAAAAAGATAATCCCGAAATTTCTGAATAAATTACATAAATGATTTAAATAATGTAATAAACAAAATGTACAACTTTTATGAAACTAATTCAAGATTTTTTACTAAAATCCTTTGATTTGAATCATAATGTTCAAACAATAGACATAAAACGAATTAAGATTTATCAAACCATTAACAGTATTTCAACGGATTTGTTCAAACACAATCTCATGACTACACATAATATATTGACTACTCCATAAAATTTTCAATTAAAAAGATATATGAGAGGCAAAAGTACCACACAATTTCGGTAATAAAAAGTTTATTTATTTCATTCAAAGCCAGTTTAATATACGTCTACAATATTGCAAGTTGCATGAACAACAACGAAAATCATAAATTTAACTCGTATTCATATTCAAGAGTAATGAGTGACCGCAAAGCTCGCGAAAATTCACCGAAAGGAAAAACCGCGCCGTTTACGCCGTAAATAAAAAGCCGAACAGTTTTCCCCATAATTCTGACTTTAATGATCGTTTGCGGTCGTGACGATATTTTTCTTTTCGCCTCGCCCTTGAAGGGACTTTGGAAAAAATAAATATATGAAAAAAATAACAATCTCAGTGGTAAACTAACGACTGGCGAAAGTCGGAAGTTTTCCATAACAAATTGGTCGCGCACATGCGTTTTATTTTACGAAAGCTTATTTTCGATTAGTTCAATATTAATTTGATTTCAAGAAAGTGTTTTTTTTATGTACAGAATCGACTCATTAAAAAAAAATAAAACATAAATTTTCTCATCGAAAAAACTGATAATTTTTATATGATAAAATGAAAAACTTCCGATTCGGAAAACTCGCGCATACGTTCACTTATGGTTGCGGCGTTTTATTCGTGTTTTCCGAGGCTTTTCATTACGATGAGTCGCTTTTGTTTTAATCCCGTTTTTGTCCTTTGCAGTCAGAGGACTCGTTTTTGTTTCGCAACACACTCGCAAATATACGGCCGAAAAGATTTATGAAAGACGAGAGCAAAAAAAGCACACGCGGCGTATACTAGGCCGTAAAATTATTCGACAAGTAAAAGGAGTCGTAAAAAATTGAATGTGTGTGCGACCGCTTCAGAGGCAGAAATAAATTTTCCGACAGTAAAAAATGAAAATATAAAATTGCAAGCGGTGAGTGTGGTGCCGGAAAAGCGTCGAGGTGAAAGTAAAACAGCGGAGAAAGTTCCCGTCCGGAAAAGCGTGTGTCCTGTCCGGGAACATCAGGCGTGTTAGGAAAATGTTTGTGGAGTTTTTTTGAATATTGTTTTGCCTCTTTTTGAAATGAATGTGTTTGATCTTTCATTTGCTAAATGATGATATTATGATAGTATAAGTAAGCCATTCAAAAACTGAAAATTTTAGGAAAATGACAATTTATTTATTTTATTTTTTTACAAGGTGAAGAGCATTTGTTTTTAAATTAAATGGTTTCATATAATATCCAGAAACAATAAAATCTCATTCATATTTTCCTATTCCAGTGAAAATTGATGATTGAAATTCAGCGAAAATACCGGCAATATTTTATAACGTTCGATTATTGATTTTTCGGAAATAAAAAAAAACAATGAGATTTATTCGTTTCTGGACATCATAGACAGCTATTTTCATTTCCGAAGGTTTCTCAATAATTTATAAAAAAATAAATGAAGAAAGATCAAAAATTTAGAAATTATGACTTTTCTAAGCATTTTAGTCTTTCTTGTACAAACCTTTTTTTTTTAAGAAACAGTTATCGTTTAATTTTCAAAAAAAACCATGAATTTTAAGAAAAAGTATAACTTTAAAAAACAAATTTTCGTTATTTTGAAAATTATTAATACGGTGCGAAAATAATCAAGAAAAAACAAAATTTAATTATCTTATAAAAATTGCATGAAAATTTGAAGTGCTGAAATTTTTAGCGCAAAAGATTAGTTTATCTATTTCACATCGATATCTTCAAAAACTCTAAGTATTACATATTTAGAATTTGACCTTATGAATCCAATAAATAAATAAATAAAAAACCTTCATATAACATTTCCACATTGCGCAACCCAAAACGATCCGTCAACATACACTCGATACCGCATCCAGATGGCACCGGATTCAAAAACTTTCCCGAATATACGAAATCGCTTTTTACATAACCGGAACCATGAAACTAACAAACACCATATGCGATGCGAACGTTATACAAAGCAACAGAAAGTCCCGGCTTAGGAGCGAATCAAATGTTGACTGCAACTGCGATTGTTTGCACGAAACGTCGGCAAATAAATTTGTGTACTTCGTGTGATCGCGGATGCGGAAATAATTGCAATTTTAAACAATTGCACCGCGTCTGAGAACGGTGACAAACTGGCTTCTGTTGGTGCATTTCTCTAATTATCAACGGTTAACATTTTCCGCAAACTGGCTTGGGATAGACGAAGCTTGTGATGGTGTTTTTTCAATTAAGTACCTTAGTTTCGTTGCGGTTGGAAATTGATTTTTTTTTATGCCATTATTCCTATATCATGTCCTTTATACGTATATCCTCTATATAACCTCCTATATATACCCTCTATATACATATTATCCTAGGATTCAAAATAAAAATGTGTTCCTATATAAATATATATATATATATTTACAAATCCAAAAACTTCATAAATTTCTCTTTAAACTACCATTAATATTGTCAAAGAAATGTATTTTTTTAGAAATTATTATTCTTATGTATTAGGAAAAATGATATAAGATAAAAAAATAAATATACCGTTAAAAAAAGTTAATCTAAAAAATGAAAAAAAAGTAAGATAGTTAAAGTCATAAGTCTTAACATTCTCTGATTGATTTCAGCGCCGATGAAGCGATTTCTGGTCTTCTTAATACACTGAACATTTTTCTAAATTGCATATTCATTTTTTTCTTTTTTAATGCACTGGATGCCATTTCTAGATTAATTTGATACACTATACACTTATCTCACGAACAAAAAATTCTAAATAATTAATATTACATCACTAAATAGTAAAAAGTTGTATACATTTATTCACAACGAGAATCTTTTCGAAACGATCGCCTCAGAGTTTACAACATAAACGATAATAAAAAAACAATATTATCATAATCACCTATATATAATAGGGGATTTTTATGTGTTTCCGTTCGTGTATTTATTCGTCTGTAAAAATGACGCTCGCGACTTTAAAATGACCCGTCGATACAATTATTTATTAAAAAACCACAGTTCTTCGCCAGGATTGGAACTCGATTCGTTCCGCTCTCGAAACGAGCGACGAAACTTCGGCGCTAGCAGCGGCTTGCACGTTTCTCTCTTTTTTTAAATATATACTATAAAATTATTAAAAAATATTCTAATATGCTCTGTATGCGTATACATTTAACGTTTATAATATCATTCTTAAAATTAATTAATTAATTAATTCTCATAAATCACGATAGATGTCGCTAATAAATTTAAGTTATTTAAATTGAATTAAATTAGTTAAATACAATTAAATATTCGAATCGGATATAATCACCAAACAATCTTATATTCTAGAGATAATAAACAAAATATTTTTTAGGCATCGACGGCATTTTGCAACGGCACAGTTATAAAGTATTTTTGCATAGATAAAATCAATTTTTATTTTATTACGTAATAGTATAGTTATTAATTCACAGTCAATGTTATTAACATCGGGCCTATATACTAGTTTCATATAATGATGATGAAATAAAAAAATACATATTTTTTAAATTTTATTTACCGGCGTCGCGATAGTTTGTGACAAAAATTACAAACTCGTGTCGGTCTTCATATTTCGATAACCGAACGAATATGTTTAAATAATTATTTTATGCTTTCTTGATTCTTAGAAGTAGGTAGATGAAAAAAACACGAAAAATATTGTTTTATATTGTTTATCAGCTAGACGGGCCAAAACGAGACATACGATCGACTTTATTGAACAACAAGAAATTATCGTGTAGTAGGTACTTATTATTTTATATAGATTGAAAAAAAATCGATTATTAATTATCAACAAAATCAAATGATTATGATTATTGATTATGCGTCTTTCGTAATTGAAATATTGAAACATTTTTTCAGAAATGTGCATGGTTAATTGTTATGTTCATGGATAGTATCAGTTTCAATTAAAATTTCGTTAGCGCAGTGATCAAATTTTCCCTTGGGATCGCCGAATGAAAATTTCGCTTTGTTCCAATAAATTTGCATATCAGTTAATTAATTTTTACGTCAATTTTCAGAGCCAAGCACTAGTGGTATATCGTCAAAAAAAAACTCGAATGCCTCTCGAATTATCAACGAACTCCAATCGACTAGATTGATTCGAAAAACACACAATTCAACAATCAATACAATATACGAGAACGAAATATAAAAAAATCGTATTATTTTCGCGTTTTATAGACTCTTCGAGAATTGATACATTATACCTGTAATATTTTAACGTAATTGACGATTCAACGAGTGTTGCTTGTCTTTTGGAAAAAAGGACCATGCCCGTCGTAAATCAACTTTATAGGTGGTCCAGATGCGACAGATTACGGCCAGCAACGGTGTGTTAATAATGCGTCCACAACTTGCCCAAAAAACAAAAAAATTCTCTATCGAATCTTATATATGACGTACAAAAGTCACAAAAAATAAATTGAATTTACATATTTAGACATAACTCTTAATCTGATATAAAAAACTTAATTTTTAATCAAATAATAATAACAACAACAATAATAACAACAAGAAAAACAATAATAATAATAATAAACACATAAATATCTAAAAATCATATTTCATGGTTTATTTTTAATTTCAACTTTAGTTGAAAACAAATTTTATCCATTATTCATAAAAAGCGCACTCGTGATGTTGAAATTTATTTTCACCATTGCACGATAAACTTTAGCTGTGTCGCTGAGATAAATTTTGTTGCACCAAAGTTACCATTTTTTTCCATTTTGGGAAAAAAGGTAAAATTTTACTGTTACATGAATTTACAAAACTCTCGATTCGATGTTTAAAGTAAATGAGATGATGAATAGTCGGATTTGGTCCAATTAAAAATAATGAACCATGCGAAAAATAATACGATAATTATTTAAACAAACTTTAAAATACTCACTAACAAATTTAAATAATAAAGTTGTGTTAATTATTAAGTGCAAGCAGTCATGTATGAAATGTTCAAAATAGTTTCGATAATCAATATCCATTGTGTAAAAGCTGTCAAAAACGCCAATAATAACGAAATATGGAAGTATAGTATATGTAATAAATGCATGTATTTTTATATTGATTTAAATGAGGTAGATATTTTTAATTTTTGTAATTGAACTAAATCTAGCTTAAAAAACCTATCCATACATACAGATTTTAAACTCTAAACGCAACCTTATACAAATTAAATTCAACGATAAAATTTCATAAAAAATATAAAGTAAACGTTAAGTACGTATCTATAGTACCATTTTTCAAATTCATTTATTAAAAGATGCATGCAAAAATTTTTAGAAATCAATAAACTGAAATAATCAATGTCTTATTGTAGAATATAATTTATTTGATTGTTTACAATAATAACGGCCTTAATAATACTTTCCAATGATTCGATTTGATTAAGAAAATGTTTTATTTGAAGTTTTAAAAAGGTTGAATTTTATTTGTATAGTATATTAGAAGAAGATTTGTGCGGTATGTTTACACTTAATTCATGTTACCCGCGGAATTAAAGGGTTCCCTCAACGAAAAATTTTTCCGACCTAAAATTTACCGAAAACAAATACGAACACCGTACCAAAACGAAAAAAAAAATCTAACAAATGTTACGCAAAGCAAAAATCTCTCAAAGACGTCAAAGACACAAAGCGCTCCGAAGCGAGAAAGTCGCGCGTTAATTACTACGCGAAAGCTTGTTCACCGCAACGTACAAGTAAAAAAGCGGAAAAAGACGAAAAACAACAACATAACAACAGTATAATAACAATGCGAGGTCCTCGCACATTTAATTTGCAGGCTCTCCCGCTCACGTCGACGTCGTAATTGGATTCGAATGGTAATAACGGGCCCGCTGCGAAGGGGCGGTGAAAGCTCGTCTCTTCCGCCGTTAAGTAGGTCGTTACGGAAACTTTTTTGATTTTAATTTCGGAAAAAGTTAAACGGCGAGACGCGACAAAGTGAATTTTTAAACGTGCGTTACTAATGGCCGCGAGACGTGTATGAGAGAAAAGCACTTCGCTCGGTAACGAACTCTTTGAAAAGTTTTTCGTTTTAATTCCTTTTCGGAATATTTAATTTTGAGTATGATTTTATTATCGTTACAAGTTTCGATTTAATTATCATCATCGTGAGCGGCCTGCTGCTGGAAAATAACTTCTCCAATTATTTTCTATTCATTTTGTATTTTTATTCGTCGAATTTAATTGTAATATATAAAAAATATATTTCAAATATTTACTGTTTGATTTTATTGTATAAAACGTTACTAAATACATACGGAAATTGGTTATTATGATTACATTTTTATGAGAAAAGCAAAAAAAATCTCACATTTTTTGTGATGTTTAAATATCATGGAAGCAAGATTTGACATCTTTATCGAATTGATTTTTTTCAATTCGCGACTCCCTAACTTTCATCTCCTAAAATGAGCTCATTTATGATTTACAAAACCAAGCTTTGCATCTGCGGTCCTTAACGCCCTTTTTAAAAACATTGTGACATTCTGGTGTCAGCCAAATAAGTCTTTCCCAACCTTCCTTAGTTATATCGTAAGACACGTCAACTGTCATATCTGACAGATTACGTTTAATATTTAATTTTTTAATAACACCAAGGGGATCAATACGCCAACCGATGGCGTTATATTTTACTAAAACTCAAAAAATTTCAAGTTTTTAATGGAAAACGCAATCACACAAACTTTACATAAAATTTATATATAGAATATTATATTAAAATTTTCCATAATTCATATTAGTACAAAATTTTATTTTCTTTTAGAATATATTTTTTGTCGAATACATTTCGCAAATTCACCTCCAAGTTGAGCTTTAATTCAGCCGGTTCATTATTAAAACTACGCCAGGAAAAGATAATGCGACTTTGCTACCGTGCCCAGTCTAAAAGAAACCAGATACGAAAATAAGAAAGTGCCTCTCGTTATTACTGCGACAAAAATAATACGAACAGTTTTTTTTTTATTCATTCATAATGTTGTTGAAAAATTCGCTTTTTCATGCGACACTTCCACATGATATTTACGATAACAATAAACGCGTCATCAATTAATATTTAATATATTTATCAAAGTAATGTGTTAATGTCATGTATTTAGTGTTAATGTAATGTATTAATGTGTAATATAATGCTAAGTAATGTATTAAAGTAATATGTTTAATGCATTAATGCTTTAATATATTAGTGTTTAAGGTATTTGATAAGCATTTCAAAATTTTATTTTGATAGAAACATTAAAATATATACGATTATTTTTTATTTTCTATATAAAGGTCTCAAATATTTTTTTTTACATTTCAGATCAAATATTTTCCAATTGAAATTAAAAAAAATTCGCAGAAGTGCGTGAACTGGTTAAACATACATATCATTCTTTAATTTCCTTTCTTTACACTCACCAATGATGAATCCCATTGAATTAGTGATTTATAAGATTAAATGTTTTCCAAGGTATTAACTTTATTCGTTAACTTTCATAATAATGATACACGCAAATATGAAAATAACAAAATTTCATTCAAAAACCACATTAATTTGAAATAAAAAATATTCAAATAGAAACTGAAAGCACTCGGTTCGAAATGGAAAACATTCAGCTTGCGGTGAAAAACTTGTAGCAACCCTACATTTAGTACAAAATTTGATCCACGCTCGCATAATACGAACTCCAATTAAAACTTCAATTAAGCACGTACTCCGTATTAAATCATTCACACTCAAAACTTGCAGGATGTATCGTCAATAATTACGCAAATTAAATCGTCGAGAGGATCGCACGCGCAATTAGACACGCGAACTACAGGCAACGCGCAACTCATGGCCTCACACATAAATTGTCGACAACCACCACCAGCCTAAGGTTATAATAATCTGTTGTTGCACTACAAACTACTCGAGCTTCGAAATTGAAATAATCATGAAAGTGGTAACTTCCAGCGGCGTCTCGAGGGCTCTCGTGTATGTGAACCGTCCGCATACTTAGCCGGAGACCTGAATAATTTAACCGCGGCTATGAATAATGGGCATACGCACGTTATGGTTTTGGATGGAGGTGTGAGTGCTTGTGTTGGGGAAATTTCGTCGTTTCAGTTCAGGCTGTGAAAAATGTGTGTGTGTGCTTTGGTGTCGGGGTGATGAGTTTGTGTTGCCGAGTGGGATGTAGAAATGAGAGGATTTGTTTAGTATGGATGATCTATCGGAGTAATGTTATAAGGGTGGGGGTGAGTTATTTGGAAATCGATCAATTGTTTAATTATAAAATATTACTATATACTATTTAACTTAGATTTGGTGTTGTCAAGTGACGTGGCTGTTGTGATTATAACAGTAATCTTATTAGTATTTCAATTGAAAATTAAAATTTTTGGTGTACATAATTAAGAATATTACGAAAAATAATCATGAAAAAATATAAGAAATTTCAATTGTATCATACAACAACATTTATTGAGGAGTTTATTAAAAAAAAACAAATTTCAAAAATACATATGAGGAATGCTTTTATTTCAAAAAGAATAATCTTGCAAATTTGTGTTTTAATTTTAAAAGTGTAAGCGTTACTAAGAAAAATTCTGAAGTATACTTTGTAGAACATTTTTGATTTTCTAAAAGAATTTTAAAAAATAATGTTTTTAATTACAAATTCGATAATTTTGTACATCATAGATTATGACAATAAATCCAGGCGCCCACAGGCGATTAGTCGCGGCGCGATTTATAATGGAACATATTGTTTTAGGTTGAAGTGCGCCCATATGGTTT
>JAOXNN020000006.1:7801126-7814305 GCA_028571205.2 Hydropsyche betteni
CTCTTCCGATATATACTACCCCTCATCTAATTTTATATCCCTTATAATAAATTTACAACAAACTGAAGGGCGCCCATAGGGTTTTTGGGCGCACTTCGACCCAAAACAATGCGTTCCATTATAAATCGCGCCGCGACCAATCGCCTGTGGGCGCCTGGCCTTAACTTCTACGTTTCAAAAACAAATCTATGTATATATAGATATATAAAAAAATGTATGTAGGTATATTTGTTTGTTTGTTGCCGTTTCACTCCAACACCGTTCAACCGATCACCATGAAAATTGGCATGTATATGTATTTTTTTGTCAAAAAAATTTTTGTATTTTCAAAATAGGATGACAACATTTCCCAGAACCCAAAACGGGACAGTCCGCAAAAAAATGTTCACCCAATAATAATATACGACAAAATCAAAAAAATAATTGGATTTGAAATTTAAGTCCCGAGCAACGCCGGGTACTTCCGCTAGTATTAACATATTATATAACGAATCGATCACAAAACATACTTCAAACAAAATATTGTTTCAGTAAATAATTCAAAACAGTCCCTCGTTATTGAAGTTCACAACAATTGCGAAAACGTAAATACACATCGAAAATTGCGTAATTATATACGCCTTTATTCACAAACACATAACAAACATAAGCTTTCAACACATTCAGCAATTGTCCATTGTACAATATTAACTATCTCGCCCAAATGGACTTTCACACGACACCATGCATCCAACATTAAAACACCGAAAACAAAGACTCGTCTATTTATTAACAGATCCAATATTATTTATCGCTCACACATATGAAGGGGTAAATAATAGAGCGCGAAATGGGAATAAAACGATATGAAATCGGGCTGAATGAGAAAAGTTCTTCGAAGGGATGAATTCGGCCGTCAATCGGGAACAAAAGGCGAAACGCTTTAATTATTCACGAATTTACCATCGTACTGGACCGTACTAAAAACTAATCTAAAATTTATACGACTGTGTAACCGAGACAACGAAAAGGGCAAAAAAAGGGTTACATTTGACCCGCGAAATCCGACTTTTGCTTGTGTACCGCACGAGCGAGTTGAACCTCAAAAATATACTGCGGTGAATGTTCAAAAGTCATAACTATGTTAATTTCTTATATATTATATTGCAAATTTGGCAAATATTAATTATTATTTTGCTTTAACATGATTATACTATTTTATATGTAAATAATATTATTTTAACGAAGCACAATAATATATTCGAACTGCATTGTTTTGACGAATGTTAAAAATTAAATTTCTACATACAGAATAACTCTGCAATCAAATTTAACCAAACGAACACTGCAAGCTTAATTTAAATAAAATTAATTCGCTCCCTCCGAGTGTGTTTATTTGAAACCTTGCATTTCTGCAAAAAAGGTAATATAAAAATTTTATTAACAAGCACAAATTTTATTACGAATTTCACATGGTTTTCAGATTTGTTCATCGCTAAGCCTTAATCTTTTTACGACTCTGTACTAAAAGGGACTGGCGAAAGGCTCGTGTCGCTTTCGAGTCTTGATAAAATATTTTATGTCTCTCTTTTTAAGACTTTCGAGTTAATAAAGACTACGGAAATGAATCGCCTTTGTACAATTTAGAAAATTTCATTATACGCGCGAGGATTCTTTATCCTTGCGAATACTCGTATAATATAATGTATATCATTTAGATTGTGTACAAATTATATATGAATGCACAAAGGTGACAAGATTTGTAACCATTCAATATATATTTATTTGTTTTAAATAAATACAAAATTTTGCAGTCGGATTGATTTCTTTCAATACATTTCTTACCATAGTATCTCTTCGTTGTGAGAAAACGCTCGTAAAAGACTTTAGGTCCACTTTGGTTTTTAAGTTCTTTTGTCCAGCAGTTCTGTTGCTTGCTTACTACTCGAAAGTTTTGTACCAAACAACAACAAAATGAAAGAAACTAGAACCCTACATTGTCGAACAAAGTTTTATAAAACAAAAACGATTACATTCGACAGCGATTCATTACGAGCGTGATTTTGTGTAATATTTTATTTTAAGGCGAATTAAAAAGACTACACTATTTCATTTTAAAATTTATTGAATACGATATACATTTCACTAATAAGTTTATATTCATCATAACAATTATATAATAGAAAACATCCAGAACAAACATCCGTAGAAACCAGACATTATACAACCAACCATCAAACTATAATACACATAACCAACAACGAATTATCGAACTCCACGTCCGTTTCACACGTTCGATTCATCAGTTATTAAACTCGAGCGAAATCTCCAGAATCTATCAATCCTTTCGATTCGAAAAGACACAATCGACAATACATCACTTCACTTTTACACACGTATTCGAAGTGAAGAACCGGCGCGATTGGCCCGACCAACTTCGACCATTAGCGAAACCCAATTATTGCCGGTCTGTTGTCGGTTCAACTTAACAACCCTTAAGGGTGAATCCGGATGTCCTGCTGTCGACGAGAAATATTTGTGTACAGGTCTGTCTTTATGTGTGCCTGAACGTATATGTCCGAATGTGGGTCTATTTGAGCGGACAAGATTCGAAACTCGCATTTCCCCATTCAAAGTGTGGTATTGTATATGTTTATATATTTTTAAAATTTAAATAGTATCAATGTCTACATGTCTATTTTGAAAAATTGTCAAATAAAACATTTGATTTGATTGATGAATAAAATTCAAAATATGAACTGAAAATCGGATATTGTTGATCGAAATTTGGTTAATGAGATTTAGTTTGTTTGGTTCATAATTATATTATTTTGTATGAATTTATTTGAATGTATTTTTTGATTCTATACTCTTTTGTTCTCGTATGGATGCTTGTATATACTTTGTTTGAAAAACTGACCGAGAACAGAGAAAGAGGGTTATTTTTATCGGCGAGATTGAACGAGCTTATCCCGCAGACAAGAATACGCTTTCTTGCCCTGGATGAACGTTGACTATCCTGGATTCTGTCCAGAAGTAATGTCTCGGGATATTGTCATGGGATTCTAGTTCGCCGTTGCAATGATAATTCACTAGGAAGAAGTGAACCGATAATGAGGTCTGCGTATTTGAACTGAAACTGAATATTACAGTATATTTTTGTAGATCTGCTCTTATTTGAATAGTACTTTATTTCTCAAAGGACTCGATATAATAATGATATCGTTGAAAAATTACCATATCGAACTAAATTATACTATTATTACATTATTCATGTAATGTCCTTTTTTTAATATAGTAGAACCTTTATCTTATCTGGATTGAAAAAAATAATAATTTGAATTTTTTTTACATAACACGCATAGAAAAATTTACGAGTATGTATTATAACAAAATTATACTCACTCATTACAACTATGAGAGTGATCAAACTAAAACCTTCCAGGTATTTTATTTTCAAAATAACCTATACAACTTTTGAACTGATGGTAACATAATTTGTTTTATACAAAATAAAAAGATTCTATATTTAAAAAAAATAATGTTAATAAAAACTTCTTATAGATGTTATTAAATTTTGTAACTTCATTGTTTATTATCTTGGAAATCGATGAATACACTATCATGGCGGTTTTATTTTATGTTCATAAATTTTGAGGGTATGAAATAGCCAAAAATAAATAGATTGTGAATACGTTTAAAAAAGGTTGTGTGCATATTTATGCATACCAAAAATTTCTGTAAATAATTTTATTTCGAATTTTTTGTATCCGGATCTTCTCAATTCCAATTTAATTCAGATAATCGAGGCTCTACTGTATTTACAATTTATATTCCCTATTAAAAATGCAATATTTTTCCTAGACAAAGAATAAGGAAATGTCACACAACACAAAAAAATATATAAAACAGCTTAAAAGCATAAAATTTTTAATAAACTTCATGTCTTTTTTAATAATTTTTTTATTACACGTTAAAACCGCGACATTCTCAAACGAAACACAGAATCATTCAAATTCAATTTCAACTTTACATTTCACAATCCAACCAACACGAACGACACACCGCAGTTCGATCGGGCCAGGAAATTCATTAGATTCCGTAATCTCCGAAAGGGTCCTGCGAAGAAAACTCAAAAGCCTAACCTTTTCCCGTTATCGAAGAACACGAGAAAGGATAGCAGGACTCGAAGGTCCATCCTGACGGAGGTCTGATGAGGGACGTCCGCAAAACGCGTCCGCAAACTTTTCACGACACGCACAGAACGGGAAATCGGCTGAAAGTTTTCGCGATTTCAATGAACCGTGCTAAATAAAATGGTTGCCTAAGTCGGGGATTGTTGATTTTCCGTTGCCGGATCGTGTGCGTCGTATTTCGAATATTGATCCGTATTCGTGATAATGTGATTTTCTGTGATTTTTGTGAAAATTTTATGCTAACGAATCAATTATTATGAAAAGAAATGTTCGACTTGAAAAAAGCAAATATGCAAACGACGAGTTTGTCGTTTTTCGGAAATTATAGAATAATTTGTATTAATGTATTCAAGTATAATGTGTGGCTTTGTAAGCTCGATTCGAAGACGAAAAAATTGAAATATTGCGTTTTTATTGTAATAATACGTTGTTAGAGCTATTCATGTAAAATATTGTAGCAGTTGCTATATATTATAGGTATACTATTCAAATTGGTTTTAAAAATTTTAAATTATTTTGGCAAGTGGAATGGAATTTCATGTCATACAAGTTAATTTTTTTAATTGTAATTCAGATTTTGATAAATGAACAGCAAAGAACCCGTACTTAAGTTACTTTTAAGTACTGTTGTAATCGATCAAATCATAAATTATCTAATTTGATATAACAAATAACATATAATGGCTAAGATATCCATTTATTATTACAATGCCTTGCGGTAAAAAGAGATTAAGTTCTCGTGTCAACTTATCTATGACATTTTTTAAAAAAATCTTTATTATCCGACCATAAATCTAACTTTTCTTACATTATATATAATACTATCTTTTATATAATACATAAATTTTTGTTTAATGTACCATACATTTTAAAACAAAATAACTACACTACAACAAAAAAAATGAAATCACATAACATTGCTATAATATCATCAAGAATTTTTTTTTTCAATTTTATGATTTATTTCTCATCATATTATAGAAAAGCGTCAAAATTTCTATACATCGAAAAAATTTATATAATATGTACTTCACATCGTAAAATTATTATAAATAGAAAATTTACTATTAAACACCATAAATCTCTATAATAAAAAAATAAATAATATCACTCTCAGATCTATGAATGGATATTGTCCCCGCTAAAGATGCAAGCCCGTATTGGGTCCTTTACGATCCCACGGGCCCTAATGGCCGAATAAATCACGTTTTTATTGGCCCCTCTATCATCTTAGGACACACACGCCAAGCCAGGCCCTCAAGGGCTGGTGGGAGGGTCGATATCGACCCCCTCATCGGTGGGTCACTTTGGCGACGATGAATCACCAGAAATCCCATATGCGCTTTGATATAATGCGGCCCAAATTATCGGCCGGTTTTTTTGCCAGGTATTTTCATTTGCTGATTTATATCAGTTATATATATCGCGATGCGGTCATTTTAGCGGGGAGTTGTGTGTTTGAGGTTGTATAAGTTGAATTTTTAACGAAATTGTTCAATCGAAGTACGATTGGGCTAGATGTGTATACGGTCGATGGGTTTCGCAAGTCACTTTATAAATCGAGGTTTGAAAATATATTTGAAACAAAGTGATTTGCTTTTCAAGATATTAAAAAAACAATGATTCGATTGAATTTGTAGTTAATTTTTAAAAATTTCTTTAGATATCAATTTTTTTTACACTAATATATGTATAATACGATATATTCAGTTATAATAAATTTATTATAATTTAATCAATTAATTGTTCGTTATCATACTCTTCAAATTGATCAAAATTCAACCAAAATGTAATTTAACAACCCTAATACATGTATATCAATACATACAATACATGATGTGAATCATATCTATATATTTGATTTGAATCATATCTAGTTCTAATCATAATACAAGTATCCTTTTCCATACAAATATCCGATTCCAATGAAACAAATCATCGCCAAATAAATTATTCGAATCTTATTACTGACATTCGATTCGTGACACTGATTCACCCCAAATCGATTTTTTAATTCGGTTAAATGTGGCAATTTGTTGTGCGCGAAGTTCAATGGCTGACGGCCGCTTGATCGACGTCATTTCGCTCGGGTAATTTCGTATACGTTTACGGTGTGCGATTTAAATAAAATTAAGGTATTTTTTTCACGATCTAATTTGCTCGTATGGCAAATTGCTCGTTTCGTGAATAATGTCAATGCGATTTGTTATTCTAAGCCCCCCCAACCAAATTGCTATGCAATCACGATTACTTTCCATTGCATATTTTGCGGTATAAGTTGCAATAAAAAAACATATCATCAATAATTTTATATCGTTTATCGATAAATTAAAAATAAATATATAAAGAAAATCAAAAATCCATATCCACACCCTAGTGAAATGACGTTAACTTCTAATTAATTAAATGGGCGGCTAATACACGAGCATCTTAACTATTCCCGGTTAATTAAATAGTTTTGCGTAGCTAACGAGTCACGGAGACCACACTCGGGAATTGATCCCGATATTCCCAACTATTGTAAATTCAGGGTGATTAATTTTCACGACTAAGCGACCTCCGTGGGATAATGGAAACTGAAAGCTCGATGTTGCACATTATGTGCTTCGCGAGACTCGTATGTTGATTTTGAGCGATATATGCCTTATTTTAGATTGATTAAATCAATACTTTAAATAAAATATGACAATATTTACCAATTAATATTTAAAACCTATATTTTTTTTTGTAAAATTTTTGTATCATAGTATTATATCTCTCATAACTGGATGAAAATATTTACAATACTTTCTTATTTTTAATAATTCATGTCTAACATATTTTTTTGTTTCATTTTGTAATTTTTCAAGTATTGTTCTATCATTTTACGTGTTCATTTTTCATCTAAACTTGAACAGTCTATTACCATTTCAGTCTCTTTACTCAGCTTACGTGGCCCATTATTATGATTACGCTTCACGTCCATATGTTCCTTTATCTCTTCTAGTTATTCGTAATATAAATCTATAAATACATTAAATTTTTTCAAGATATTCTGAAGCCTTTTTTATTTAATACAGTGAAACCTTGTTTTAATGATTTTGAAGATACATACAAAAATCATAATTAGAAAGTAAGGGAGACTAAGGAGGAGGGAAAGGAAGTAGATCGAGGGTTTCAAATATTAAAAAAATAACAAGTAATAGTCAGTTTTTTTATTGAAAAATTCATTTATTCGGAACATATTTTTGGCCCTCATATAAGCTTTTTCGATGATATATATGGATTTCAACTTTCGATATCATCATTTTGTAGGCAAGATTAGAAAACGGTTTGAATGGGGTTCAACAAAAAAACAAAGAAAATAGAAAAGTGAAGAAATAAAAAAGACGCAAATAGTCGCAAATTTACTTAAATATTTTAGTGAATTTTATTCGATTTAAAATATAGTGGGAAATAAAAACATGAAAGTGGGTATTAAATATACGAAAATGATAGCAGAAGATCTTGAATTCCCGGAACATAAAAACGGGTTTTCACTGTATATAATAATTCTATGAAAATAATTTATTTTCAAATATTGGAGAAAAATAAAACGCAAAAGCAAGTACCAAATTTACTATTATACAATGCAACTCCTGCATAAATTGAACGCGAATATATAATAATAGCACGAAAACATGAATTCCGGGCACTTGAAAACGTGGTTTTATTGTATTATATATAATAATTCTACGATATAATACATATATATGAAACAAAATTGAAATCTACACGCTCTCGCCGAAATTTTCACTCAACCACAACCACCTATTATAATAACGAACGATCCCCGAGCGCCCCTTGCACCGAACCCTTCATTACGAACACACAACACAGCCTCCTTTGAGTCTAAGCGACAGGTCGACGAAAGGATAGATCATAGAAGGATCCGAGCTTTCGCCATATTAATTTTCGATCCTCGCCGGAGAGTTTGCGATTAGCCGACGCGAGACGTCAAGACGAGTCCTGCGGGATTATTCTTCGGCTCGTTTCTAATCTTCGGAGGATTAAGCGACTCGGTCCTCGGGTTTGGCATAGGAGAAAAGGATTCCCTTCTCAATGGTATCTTTTCGAACGGGACCCGGCCAAAGAATGGGGATAATCGGCTCATGAGAGCGTTTCGCGCGCAATGTCAAAACAGCTGTAATAATACATTTGTTTATGTGTTTGTTGGTAATTTGTGTTTGTTTCTTCAATCGTGTATGTAAGGTTGTTTGGATTATGTTATTTTTTTCCTTTGTCTACGAAAAGATCCATGTACTTAGGGATTTTATCCTTTTAGTTTCTCATGGTTGTTGTTTGATGTATTAAGAAGTAATTGAATGAATTGTAATCAAATATTTATTTATAAATGTTATATTATAAGAGAGCTGAAATAAAAATTTTAACATTCTATAAAATTTTTGTGAGTTGAAAAAATAATAACGCTTCGAAATAAATTCTTTATAGGAAAAATTTTTAATTATTTTATATTATGAAATAATTGATCAATTTCTTAGTCTAAAAAAAGTTCAGTTAAGAAACATATCATATTATATAATCAGTAAATAGATAAACTTTCGCATCACTAACTTAAAAATATTATTATAAGAAACAATTTCAATATTTAAAACTATTTAAAAGCCATTTTCTTCTCATATTGATTACTCATTGTTATTACGAAGTTCAATTCATAAAACCTTCAGACAAAAATTTAATCTCGAAATTTCTGGATTGTTGGAAATATAAGTTGGAATCATGCCATCGAAATTCGAAACATAATATTTTATAAATATATATTATAGGATTGTATAAAAAATAAGAGAGTTAATATAATATATTTTTCTTTATGAAAAATGTTAATCCAAGATTTTTAAGAATATTCGATTCAAAATTACTCCACATTCTAGATCAAAATACCTCGTTATTTTATATCATCATGATTTTTACCAACCGCAGTGAGCGTTTTATAGTTGGCAATAATAATAATCATGATAGTAGAAAATGAAATAGTATTCTAGAATATAGAGTAATTTTTAAAAAATAATGAACACTTTTATCCTTCAATAGATTTTAAAATAAATTACAAAACACAATCATATTCAAACAAAATCTGCATTCATGCTCAGGAAACGGAACGAATTTCTAAAACGAAACGGATCAACTTGTTGAATTATGCAAAACGATGCACTACAATTAACCGCGCGAGAAGATACCGGCAAATTGCATTCGCACCCGAAACATCTGCAACTGCGGAGAATTATCGAGGTATTTGAAAAAGCTTAATGGTGCATTTGCGCGGAAATTGTATTAAGTTTATTCGTTTACTCGAAAGTGTATTAAGTCATTAATCACGACGCCACTTAGCGCGGTGCCGTTTTGCCGGGTTGCAATTCAGCGACCGGAGAGCGTCGTTTGCAACGCGGAAATTAATTAAATGCAACAAGATGCCCGATTTTGTATACGAGAATCGGTATTGTTAAACTGTGGGATATAAGGCTGAGTGTGGATTATGAACGGGTCGAATCGGTCAATTTTAAGTAAAAATTTCGAAGTGTTGTAATCGGTACAAGTGATTATGATGTCAAAATTGATTATATATTTTTTTAAATATTATTTTTTCAAACTTGTATAAAAAATTAACACGTTTTGAGAATCTCTATAAATTTTTATACCTCATTCGAGTCATTCATATCTGAATGCAATTATATTATATCAAGCAACCTATTAATACGAAAAAATTATAATGAATACAAATGGAGTTTAAACTCGGACTATTATGCGATTTTTATACTTTTGGTTCATTTTTTTAAATATTATATAATACATGCAGTATAAGATCGTGTCCATTAAAAATCTTTTATAGAAGTTTTTTGCGATATTTTCACGTCCGAACGCGAAACGAGCGTCGTAAACATCGAAAATTGAACGTGCCACGTTCTAGACTTTCGCCAATTTTTATGCGCACTGAAAATCCGTTTTTCACGCACCCTGAGCATTCTTTTACAGCTCAAAAGAGTATTTTTTTAAATATATAATCTCCAAGGAGAAAATATTAATTAACCTCAGCGCAAAGTATGCCATTTACCTTTACTGTGTGGGTCGATTCGTTGTGAGGGAATTCACTTCTCAATGGGCGTTACGATCCAGGTAACTGGTCGAGATACTCTGAAGGGCTCCTAAAAGGTTTCCAAGATATTTAGACCCTCATCTGAGGCTCTTTATTCGATATTTTTGCTGGAAGCTGCATAGGACGGTGGCAAATTTAATATCTCTTGAGCATTTTCCGTGATGCTTAAGAACGCTTTTCACATACTGATTTTGGTGATTTTTTCAACGGAATTTTCTGCAGCAGTCACTTAATTTTTTTTATATAATTATAAGACCGTAAATTTAATATATATTTTAATAGTTCTGTTGTATTGAATGCATAAATAATAAAAGTTAAATCACAATATACGCGATCAATACTTAAATTAGTGATCTAATCATATGTTCAGATCATTTCGGAAAAGGTCTTCACTAAAACTTTATTTTGATTTAAAATAAATGACAAGAGAAATGCTCAAACTTCCTACACCATCAAATGGGCCTTTCCATATTACAAAAGTATAATAACGATTCAAATTCATCATAATAATTATAATATTTCATTAAAATCGTAATACTAAACCGTCGTTAGCGAAATTGTCAATATCCTTATCTCATAATCACTTCTCCCGTACGCTAATGGCGATAATTGAATAAATGGAGTACGTAATAGCCGATAACGGGTTATCGATCAGTATATAATGATGTATAATACACACTCGAAATCGCCATATGAATACCGTATATCGCGTTAGTACACATATCATCCCTTCATAACGTATTATACAAGGGTACGTTCATTGTTATATAGTTCGAGAACGTCGAAGTTGCCGATAAGCACTCGCTTCCAAGTCGGTCGATTTTCAACCCCTTACCATTTTGAAGGCTATGGACTAAAGCTAAATAAGCTGTCGGCTGTTCTGGTGGCTGTCGTGGAAGTCCAGGAAATCCTGTAGGATTGATCCTTGAGAGTATTTTTGCTTTGGAGATTGTGTTCGAATGTTTATAGTGCAAGAACTTTTTTGATAAAGATATGCAAATTTTATCATTAATTTGTCCTAGATTTTAAAAAAATCGTGTTGAAATACATTCTTATATTTTATGCAATTTTATTGTTATCGCATGTTCATAAAAAAAGCCTTCAATTTTATCATCGGAATACTAAAACGCCAGTTTTTTTGCTTTAATCGCATTTTACACGAAACTCAAGTCACGCATTTAATTTCGACGCACAGTTGGATCAAAACAAACACTATATTATAATAGTTTAAACGTTAAATACGTATGCAAAACCTCCAATTTTTTGCATAGAACTTATAGACAACGAAACTCGAACATGTCTGCAATATTACCCTTTGTCCTATCAAACTTTCCTATCCAATCTTTCCGAAAGGTGGCTTTTCCGATAAGCCCCTAAACAAGTAAGTTCATCGTCATATTTCACCTGCCATTTTCCGCCATCCTCAACATCCACTACCGTCATCAAATTTGCCTCCAACCACCATCCAACATAAATCAATCGGTTTAATGTGTTAACGTGGTAGTCCACATGGTACCCGGTTGACTAAGTAATTTCGGTATGAATTCCGTTTTTTTATATAAATAATTACGCATTTATTCGTGATGTTGGAGTGGGTGGGAACGTAGGAACTTTTCATACAACATAGCATATTCATTGGGGACTTTGACGAACCGTCAAAGTTTATTCGGATGTTCGAAACGGGGGAAGTTCGTGTGTAGCGATCGAGTTTTACAAACGCGCTGTAAACTTTTGGAGGTTCGAGTGGTGTCGAATAAAATATTTGTATCTCGAACGAACGGATCGAAATTGTATGAATTATTTTGTTATTTTATGTATGTTGGGATGTTTCAAGTTGAAAAATTAAAATGGCCGTTTCAAGTATATTTTTCGGATATTAATTAAAGAACATATTTTACTAAGTGAATTGAAAAATTTAATTAAAAACTACTTCATCACGGAAATATTTTGAAAATTTTGTTGAGACCGTTTCATAAATTTTAATGAAAGTTTGAAACATTTTTTACTAGACACACACTTTATTTAAATTAATCTTTTATTATTATATAATACTAGCTGACCCGGTGAACTTCGTATCACCTACAATTGCTGTTCGTACTGGATTTTTTTTTCATTTTAAAATAACGACAGTTGTCCCGTTGGTCCGTTGGCCCGTTGTTCCCGTTGTCTTAACGCGTTCTGCACACACCGGTTCCCGATTCCCGTTCCCGGTTCCCGGTCCTGGTTCCCGGTCCTGGTTTCCGGTTCCCGGTCCCGGTTTGCGTTGTGAACACGCGTTTTACACACACCAGTGTACCGATTTTAATTATTGTCACAATCAACACGCGGCGCGGTGTGGCGGTGCATCGTGCATTGGAAGATTGGGTGATATCATGCCCAAACACGACAATACTTTATTTGCCATCAACAAACACATGTCTTATTGAAAATTTCTGCAAATCTTTAGGATTCGTGGGGAAAAATTTCGATATGATAATCGCAAACAATGTGCAAATTTGATGCGTAAATGAAGATTTGAATATTGTTAAAAATTAATTAAATTAATAAATTAATTATTCAAATTGTTTTCTTCTTTTGTTCCCCATGAACAATCGCAAATTTTCCTGTCATTTTCCATGCAAAATTATTTATGTAGATTTCATAGCTATCTTTTAAAAATTCCCTTTTATTATTATTGTTACAATTTTTACAGAGTATCTATGAGTTCCTCGGCCCATTAAGTTGAACTTTAAAAATCGTCCTATGTTTATCGCAAAATAGCTAAAAAGACACAAAACACTGTATAATATGAATTAAGTATCTATATACTTATAAAACCGAAAGTTTGTCGTAGTCGATTTTTTGGAAATTAAACTTTGTCCTTTATAGAAATCG
>JAOXNN020000006.1:7814405-7869728 GCA_028571205.2 Hydropsyche betteni
CTCCGGCTACATCGACGGGAAGATTAACCAGATTCGGCAGCAGGCTATCGGGCCTACACTGTGCAGCACGTTTGAGGGGCGGTTCCCGCAAGGGTGCGATGGCTGCCCGTTCAAGGGGAAAATATCCAGCCCTGTGCAGCTGGGTACCGCTATAAGCAAGGCGGAGGCCCCCAAAATTGAGCAGGAAATAAACAACGAGAAAGTTACTGTCAAGCTGCTTGACCCGCCACACGGCTTTACACGCGGGGCCGAGGGGGGAATATATTATGAAGACAGTGATGGCGTCACCCACAAGGTGTATGACCATGACGTGTTCCCGGTCGAGCATGCGTATGACGAGGCAACTAGATTCGAAACAGTGCGCTGGCGTCACTTCAACCCGCAGGAGGGCTGGCGTGAGTTTGCGCACCGATCGTCTGTTCTGGCGCGCGATGTTGAGTTCGAGATCATTATGAGAGACAACTCAATCATCCCATTGATAAGGAAGAAGTTCACCATGTACGCCGACGAGTACCTGAAGAAACTGCAACGTGAAACGAAGCTACGCAAGCTATTCGCCAGTCAGGGGTGGAAGTCCGATAAGTCTGAGTTTGTGCTGGGTGACAAGTTGTACAGCAAAGGCAGTGTGACACAGGCGGGCTTTGGGCAAGGTGCGTCGTCGTTTCAAAAGCCCTTCAACTCGCGCGGCTCGCTTGAGATATGGAAGGCCCTTACATGGGCACTAGGCCAGCCAGGGTTAGCTGCCCATGCGTTCATCCTCAGCCAAGCGTTCGCATCGCCGTTGCTCGCGCTCGACAACCGAGAAGGCTACACAGTCAGCATGCACGGCAGCACAGGTATCGGCAAGTCAACCATGGCGCTGATTACATCCAGCATCTGGGGGGAGCCAAAAGGGTCATGGGTGGGGCGCGACGACACGCTACTGTCTATCTACCAGCGCATGGGCGCGCACAACCACCTACACGTTTATATGGATGAGGCAACTACGATCACGCCAAAGGAAGTGCGCCAGCTGATCTACTCCATACCCACTGGCAAGTCGCGATCCAGCATGCGCGCCGACTACACAGTGCGGCCAGGCGCAGAGTGGGCGTTGATATTTATCACATCGACCAACGAAGCGTTGCAGGCCAAGCTGCAATTGGAGAAGCGCGACGCCGAGGCCGAGAGCATGCGCCTGTTCGAGTTCACGTTCCCGGATGTGCCGGCGTTCGGCGGCGTGGCCAACCAGGTGCCGAATGTGGTGTTCCAGAACTACGGTGTCGCCGGCCCTGTGTACATCCAGTATGTCGTGGACCACTTGGACGAGATAAAACAGCGCATGGTAGGGCTCGTGGACCGCGCGGCTGAACGCTATGGCTTCACGAATAAGGAGCGGTTCTGGGCGCAGGGTGCGGCATTCTCGGAGCTGGGGCTGGACCTCGCCAAAGAAGCCGGCGTGATCGAGTTCGGCGGTGAGGTGCTGGGTGACTGGCTGCACGAGGTGTCTGACCAGATGCGCGCCTCGGTGAACGACGCCAAGCGGTCGGCAGTAGGGATATTCGCTGAGTATCTTAACCTGCACATTGGCCAGCGCCTCGTGGTCACGACCAAGAACGAAGGCTTCATTTCGCCGGAAACTACGAACCAGCGTGAGCTGACCCAGCGATGGGAGCGCGACAAGAACCTCATGTGGGTAAGTCGAGAGCACGTTACCAAGACGCTCGGCCTGCAGCACATCAACGTAGCCGAAATGCGTGACTCGATGCTAAAGTCTGGCGTGCTGGTAAACGCGTACTCATTGAAAGTTCTAGGCGCTGGTACCTCCATGGCTGGCGGCCCAATGTGTGCAGGCTCACCGTTATATGAGTAAAAGCCTCGAGAGTTTGTGTTTGGTTATGCCGGGCGATTCGGTTTGTATGGAAGAGATTATGAAATGAGTAATTAATTCGATAAAACACAAATTAAGTTAAGTTTTGAATGGGATAGTGGATGTGTGGATACAGCTATGATAATCTAGGGTTATAGATTTTAGCGATCACACTCGTTAATTAACTTACTGTCAATGATAAAAATGTCAAAATTTTAATTCTAGCTCTAAATCTGATATATCTAAAACTTTGGAAAAAAAATATTTGATTGCTGTTTAATAGTATTTTTAAATGTTGTAAAATCCAAAACCTTAAATATCTTGAAACAAATAAAAATGGAGATATGTATGCCAATTTCAAATATAATCGCTTATAGGATAATTACATGAAATTAAAAATTTAGATAAGAAACAAATAAACTTTAATTTGACATAATTTTTAATAAAAATGAAACAATATTACCATTTTAATTGTATTTGATTTAACGAATTATTTAAAACGTTTGGTTTGAACAACCGGGATTGGTGGGCTTAGGATTATTTTTCTTTTTTTCAGTGCATTTCTCACAATATTCGTAACCGAGTTTATCAGAAGTTTCGTGAAATACATAAATGTCGAAATCTTGCTCTTCTTTGCGTTGAATCGACCGTTGTTGATTTTCGTTTATACTTTTTAAGAAACTTGCTTCGAATTCTTCTCTATCAAATTGCAAGCGAGGTTTTTTTATAGGAATAGGTTCAACAAGCAGATCTGGTAATGAAGAAACAGTCATGTCACTATTTGATAATAAAGGACTTCTTTCACGATTTTGACTATCGTAAAGCCAACTTGAAAAAAAATCTCTTTTTGGAGAGGCACTTGAAATGGAATTATCGTCAATTTTATGTACGGACAAGTCATCTGAAATATTTCAATAAAATTATGTAATAACAACATATGATTTTACGCTTCAAACTTGCTAATGAAAAAAAAATCTTTACCATCAATTGTTTCCCAAGAATTATCCTTTTTCTGAAATCAAAAAGTAAACATGTGTATGGTCAAGTGATTTATTAATTTTTTCATCATCAAATATTATTAAAGAAAAAAAAACAATGCAACATGAACAATGAGCTAATGATATTAAATATATACAATGTGTGGTATAATATTAAAGAAGATTTTTTTATATCAAGAGAAATTGAACGAAACTGTAAATATTTAATATTAGAATTAAACATTGAATAAAAAATAAAAACATTCAACTCACCTCCATATCAAAAAACGTGCTATTCTTCCAAAATCCGAAGCGTAAATGATCGCATTTCATGTTATTTACAACAATAATAAAAAAATTTCGACCGCTAATAAAGAATAAACAAGTTTTTTTGTACTAATCAAATGTTGCCATTGATTTTCGTCAACGCGACATAAATCTCATAAAATACGAACCATTTCAAATTTGTGATACAAAAAAAAACATGTTTTTGCTCATATTCTAGACGATTTATATAATATCAGCGCCAGGCGATCTTTCGAATTCATCAAAATCTGCATATTTCTGCAGAACGCAATTTTCTTCAGGGTTTTTCCTCCTTTCATATCTCGGAAAAACTCCCTAAAATTTCCCAACGCTAAACACATACAATATCATACTCTCCTCAAAATATAAACGCCCATGCTAAGAACCAGCCGCAATAAATATTGAAAACGTTCGTGGAAAATACTCCGCCTTATTTAGTCCGAACCGAGCGAGAGATTTGCCTTGACTTATGTTGTTACTTACCCTTCTCCGACATGAAAAAGTATGCAAAAAACGAGCAAAACAAAGTCCAAGTGTATATTGCATGTGCGAAAAAAAATGAAGCGGTTCCGGGTTTATTGCCGCTCAAATTGGCCGTAGGCCTAAACTGTCGAGACGGTTAATTTTCCACGTGCGATTTGGTCTAATGCGAAATTTAACGGGTTGGTAAGCCTCGGTTGTGTCATTTTTATGTGAGGAAATTCAAATTTATTTCAAGAGAAGTACTTTAGCACCTGAAATTGTCGGGGATCTCAGGAAATAAGAATGGAAATGTGTCTCTGTATATTTCGGTGGTTTTAGATAATATTGAGATATTTAATATTATGGTAAAGTTATTCAAATTAGTTTTATTGTAATAGTTTGTATATTTGGAACAGTTAAAAATAAGTCTATCCAATAATTTTTAAGATCTAAACTTCCATGTATATTACAAAATACAAATATATTTTTCATTTTCGATTTAAATATAATAGCCTACAATGGGATCATTTTTTATTTATTTCATAGTTATTTGTGATTGAAAATTTCAATCTGTAATCGTTTTGAAAAACGAATTTTAATAAATAGTATTTAATAATACAATAATATAGAATCAAATAAATTAATATAGTGTCGAATAGTATAGTATAATATTTTGCTGCTAGAAGATTATTCAATGTTTATAACAATTATTTAATACTTTTGAATATGCCTTAATTTTTTGTAAGAAATGACAATTTTTTCATCATGTAATTTTTCAATTGGCTACTTAATCATTTAAATTTTTCTTAACAATTTTATGCAAGAAAACCGTTTCTTTTTTTAAAACTAATTTTCATCACATTCATAAAAAAACACAGAGATTGATTTTTATATTTAAATTATTTAAAAAAAAAACAACAATCAGCACACATTTCATGCAAAAATTTATAAATAGTATACAAAATATATGCACTAAAAAAAACTTGCAGGCATAAAACCCATACAATTTTAATTCGGCCAAAGCTAAAGTTTTCCATAGGGGAAAATGTCGCGGAAAATCTACTGCTTCTTTGTCCTAGTACGGTTTTTTGCCTAATGAAAATGTTATACGCCGCGAATGCACTTTGCAACACGAAACATCCATTAACCCACTAAACACGGTTGATAGTCGTAAATCATTTATGCACACTTAATCCGCGGAAACTAACGTTTTTCCTAGACCAGAACGTCCGTCGGGAAAGCCCGCTTTTGCGAGCTTTCATCTCTCGCTTGCGGAATGGGGCCGAAAGAATGGGGAAAAGCTCGACGCTCTTTGTCGGATTTAGAAGTTCCAGTTCTGAACTTGCGACAAATTTAATATTGTTCGAGGGAGTTGTGTGCAAAAATAAAAATGGGCTTTGTCCGATTTTTTTTTTAGTTGTTTGTTTTGCTCTTGTGTGGTTTCAATGTCTTTAGGATTTTGAAAATTATAATGTCATTTGTCTTTGCTAGAAAAATCACAGCGCAAAGTTTATATATTTAAAAATATATCGAACGAAATTTTGATTAAATTTATTTTAAAATTCATTACATTAATTTTTCTTTGTTAAAGTATTTGATATTGAAACAATAAATCTTAAAATCACTTTTAATAAGAAATATTTAAATGAATTTTCAAATGCTTTTTATTAATAAAATTTTAGGAAAGGCAAATTTTCGTTGATCGAAGAATAATACTTGTATCGAAGTAACTCGAACGAATCAAATTAGTCTCTGTCCGAATTTATTTTAACGATGCCCTATTTGAATTTCGAATGTCTAGTATTTTTTCAAAGGGCGCTTAACTATCTTTTGTCGCGTCGTTAAGGCGGACTTAAATGTTCCTTTTGACACAATGACAGATTACAAAAATAAATTATTGCAAGTGCTTTTTCATTCACCTAAAACCCAATAACGATTTATCTCCGAATATATATTTAACGAAAATGCAGTATGGTTCAACATTTTCAATAGTATTCAAAGTCGACAAACTCTCATTACTAATTATACTCTTCAGGCAAGGACAACTTAATTGAATTACCAACGAGAACCTCTCGCTATGCAAGCATCCTAGAAACATCAAAGTCTTCCTAAGGACCCACACGAGTCCAAGATCCTTCATAACGAGGGCCTTCGAACGTGACAGTTACACAAACTCAACACTCGTAACATCTCCAGTTTGCAAGATACCATCGACTTCTCGACGCTGAAGTTTTACAGCATTCTCCAGATTCGATTTAGTAATGAAGACATGTGAAACTACGTGACAGCGACGGTAGTGCATTCTGTTGTAGGTGTGTTTATTTTGAAATTTGAATTTCACGCGGCAGCACCTCGTAAACTCGCTTACTATAATATAATACAATGTGCAACGCTGTAATGCAAATTCCTGAAAAAGTCGTGAAACGTGTTCGCGAAGAAATCTAATTAAATTACGTACTCGCGTACTGCAACGTCATAATATAAACATTGTTATGGTGCACGTTTTTCCCGTCGAATTATTGTATGCATTTTGAAAGTGAGTCGTTTCCATAAAGGGAAACGGTTTACACACGAGGGACTGTTTTAATCAAATTAATTTTCTGCTGTACAACTGTTTGAGTTGTTCTGAACGAATTTTTATTATTAAAATGTTAAATATATATACGCAAGTCTGTTTCTAAACAGAAGACACGTTATAGAAGTTACAGTGTAAAAAAAAATTATCGCGAATTTGTAAAAATTGGAAATAGATTCCATCAGTATATTTGGGTGGAAGTTTCATTCAAATATCTTTTATATAAAATTTCACCCTGTGAAATCATCAAGAAAGATAGAAAAATTTTATTTGACGACTATAGGGACACTCGAAATTTTTTAGGTTATAGCAGCCATGTTGTTAAAATGAGATCGGTCAAGTTTGTTATCAATTTTTTTAGTGTACGGCAAATCACCGTGCAAGGTTATTGGGTCGAAAAACATGTACAAATCACCAAATTTTATTGTACATTTTAAAATCCAGCATCCTTATTGAAAAACCCTATATAATTGTATACTAGCCTGATCGGGATCTTGCCATTGTGGCATATTAATAGTTTTTTTAATACCATGTAAAAGTGAAAAAATATTTGGTTACAAATAACCAATTAATAATTTGTCTCAAAACTACATTGTTTCGAAACCGTCTAAAAAGAGTTTTGGGTATATTTTTAATGAATCAAAGAAGTTTGTTTCTGTTTAAGGAACAACGTCGCGTTACCACAAGAGACTCAGGAAGGTTATCGAATTATAGCCAAGATTAATACAATAATACAACGGGGACGTCCAAAATTGATGCAGGACACTTCACTCTTAAACCCATCGACTGAAAACAACTCTAGGGAATTTAAACGCTCCATAGCGAAACGTCATTAAAATTGCACCGACATTTCCCGATCCGCAGAACAAATTAGAAATTTCCTCGAAGAGAGTCGAACAATGAATCAATTCGAGCTGCAATTTCGACGAGATCCTCGATACGTACGCCGGATAAAGAAAAATACGAGTTTCTCACTATTGTCGTATAATTCGAACGCGGAATAATTTAGGAGATTGATTTTTTCTTCAGAGAAAAGATTTTCTATGGGATTTTGTTTGTCACCGAGCTCGACAGGCGGATGTGTCGTAGTTTTGTTTTGATGCATGACCTGTTTCCTTTTCCTGGACGAAACTAAATCTTTCACGTCCGAACGTTTAGCGTTTTCCGTTTTGTGTGTTTCTATGAAGTTTTTCGTGAATTATTCATTGTTTTTGTCATGGACGTTTATAGCCGTTCTATGCATCGATGAAAATAATATATTTGTGATGTTTCGTTCAGTTTTTATGACGTAACCGTTAATATTATATAAAAAAAATCATGCAGACGTATCGAATGATAATTTTTGTTTTTCTAAAAATAGTATATTGTTATAATCATATTAGAAATAATATAAAACACTGTACAGAGTTGATAGATGTGCGTTTGTTCTGTGATGGCACATAGCCACAAAACTGAATGAGTTTCTTGAAAAAAATAACATACAAAGCTTTATTGAGATTTTTATGTTAAATTTACAGTTATTATACAGAAAAAATGTACATTAACTTTCTTAACAACTCAATATATCATTAAATTGATTCAATATATCTTTTTAAATACTCGAAACTTCAACAATACAAATCTAAAAAAGCACACAGAATATATACAAAACATTCAGTTAAACTCCAGTTGAGCATTTCGAAAATTTCATAAGCACCCGCTTAAGAATTCCAGTCTTTGAGATTTCCCGCGAAAGACGTCATTCCATAAAGAGCTACGAAATGCAATATTTCATATTGCATCTCACGATTCTTAAAAACGTCAAACAATCAAACACTATAGACACCCCATCTTGAAAATATCATATAATATTGTATTATTATATTCTTTGTGCGATCCCTTTCATTTGATTCCGTTCCAGTTGAAAAATTCACATAGAGTTTCCCAATGCGCTTCGAGAAAATTGCATATTGAATCGGAAAAAAGGCTGCAACGAAATGACGGAAGTATATTTAAAAAAATATATAAAAAAAAAAATACAATTTTTAACTTATAACTTGTACAATATGTTTATTTTTTTGTGATTGAAAGATTAATTTTCCGGCATATCATTTCATTTGTGAACATGATCATGCTCGCGAAACGCATTTGCAAATAAATTGAAATTCCGATGCATTTGCAAAATTGAAATTTATGTTTTATAATAGTTACAATGTATATGATCGAAATGCAAAACTCATAGGGGGAAGCTTGTATAATTCTGTGATAGTTCGAATAGTTATTTTTTTTTTTTTTTTTAATAATTTCAAATAATTTTTGAGAATTATGCCTATAATACTAGAAGCTTGCAAATAAATTCACAAATTCATATTGTCATCATTTAATGATAATAGTTCATGTGTGATGCTAATATAGACATGATTTGCAAAGGTTTTTTGTTTTTTCGTCATAAAGAAAATACGCATGATTCAAGTGAGTAAAACAAGACTTTCAATTAGCATAAAAAAATTAGTTTTACCATCAATAGATTGAATAGAAGTCATACGTAAAATTTTATAGCATTATCTTATTAAAATATTAAAATTTGAATTGAAAGTTCAATGAAAAATAATTTAAATGTTTTATATTGGGACCTTTTTTGAATAATATAAATTAAAATATACATAATTAAAAATAAGCGCTTAATATCACCGAACTACCTAAATTTCTCCTACTATATTTTCTCTGTAATGAACAAATATTAGGTTCAAAATGTGCAAAAACAAACGAAAATTATATGTGCGGTTTGTTATGTTAAATACGGTTCAAATTACAATTGTGAAATTTAATTAATCTCGCAGCAAAACCGACATGTTTTCAAATACACTGAACAAATATTTTTTATTTACAAACGTATACGTTTGTGGCATACATGAAAAAAAATCGACTACTAATTGATGAAAATGTCGATACAATATGTTGCAGCTCGTTTGTTTTTATCACCCGAATGACCAACACGCTACTTTTTTCGACATCCCGATTTTATTGACCGATTAAATAATTCGTCGGTTTTATGTAACCGGAAAAATTCGACAAGCGGAAGTTGCTCAAAATGTCATTCTTTTGCAAAAAAAAAATAATAATATTCTTTCGCGCGGAATAAATATAGAATTTTCCAATATTTTGAAAAGGCACGTGGATAATCCGGGGATGATATCAACTGAAAATTTTACGCACCATAAGACCGCACCCTACGAACATTCTTTTCTTTTTCCGTTGAAAAATATCTAAAAATTCATAACGCCTAAATATTATATGTATATTTATTAAATCAAAATGAATCTTGGGCAAAACAGTTTGAAATAATTTCTCAAAGTAGTCTGGTCCTTTATCGACAGTTGTTGAGCCAATGTTGATAGTTTTAATCCAGTGTCGAAAGCGACTAACTTTATTCAATAATACACTTCGACACAATGCGATTTGAATGCTTGAATTAATTTGTATCTGAAATTGAATACATTTGATTGAAATGCAATATATAATACAAATCCTTTCAAAATTTAACACGAAACTTTTCATTGAATGATCTACATATTATATATATCATCAATGATTTTTCAATATACCCATAACTAACAGTTACAAAACCTATATTTATACTTGATCAAATTCAATGAATCATTATACGAAATATCCCCCAAGCAAAACATCATAAATAACCCAACCATCCACAATTCCAGAAAATCCGTACAATTTAATATCAGACATTTTAATTACATCCACCGCTCCAAAACCGACGGTCTGCTCGTTAAAGCTCACGGACAAGCGTCCTTCTAAACCGAAAGTCGTTGAAAAACCGCAGCCTTCGGCCGATTTTCGTCATTCCAAATACCCCGACATACAAGAGGAGGATGCACTTGCATTTCCCGCATCGTTTTCCGGCCTGTCGATTTTCAGCCGTCGGTTAATTGAAGTGGTCTTCTCCGTTTCGACGCCCAGCCCTGAAAGCGCATCGTGGCGTTGTGTGTATAGGGGTGAAAAAAATCTGAAAAGGGCTGAGAGCGGCCGGGGATGTTCTCCGAGGTGTTTTAGTGGGGTTTTTTTTTTTAATGGTGCTTTTTCAACGGATGGGCGTTAATGAGGACACCGCTGCAGTGGCCTCTATTGTGAAAGGAGCAATTTGTGTGTTATCTCGTTCCTAATTAACATTTTTTGTTTATGTGAGTATTCGATGTGTTGTGGGGTTGAAAAATAATTTTAATAGAATTGGAATTTTTAGTTAATAATTGAATCGTTTAGATGTTAATGTGGTTATATTACTTTATAATATATAATGGCTTTTGAAATTATTATAAAATATAAAGAAAGAAAACAGTTTTTAAATTTTGATAAAACAAAGCAACGAGTCGATTATTGGAATAATAAAAATACTATTAATTATATTTGATTAAAGTTGGCAAAATTTTTGAAGAAATTGACTTAACTTATTGCTTATTTAAGTTGAATTAAAAGTTAAGTTTCATTTTATTCATTATTTGAAAAAAATTAAAATGATCTGTCATGACTTTATACGTAATTATATTAAGTTGTAACGTATCAAAGGATGGAAATGAACTTGGTTATGAGGTACAAAATTAGCACGAATTTGGTGACCACTTTTTTCATCCCCAAATTTTCCGTTAAAATTCACCGAAATGCACTTCAAGTCACTCCACAACTTCTTCAATGATCCGGCATTGATCTTTCAAGATGATTTCTCGATTTTTTTCAACATTTTTATCAATTTGGGCCGCAAAAGGACGGCCAGAGCGAGGTTTATCATCAATTAACATTTCACCTCTTTTAAATCGGGAAAACCACTCAAACACTTATGTTTTCCCAACGGCATCGTCCATGAAAATGGTAACTTTATACACTCCTAGTAATAGAACGCGATACTACATAAACTCCGCTCTACATAGCATCGGTTCGGTGATTTCAGGATAGCTTCTCGTATTTGATTTATTATATTTATTTCATATAATCTCTTGAGTTCCATTGAAAAAGGCAATAGGCAATTTTCACAATGAAAGAAATCCGAGGGTTTTTTTAACTAATTGGTCAACATAACTATTCCATTCAATAAATGATAAAAGAAATAATATAACATGAAAAAAACCCATTCATATTAATAATAACTCAATAAGTAGATGTGATGTCGTTATTATAAAAAAAAATCTTTTGAATTATATAATGGGAAAACTTAAAAAGAACTTTATTTTTTTTTTTTAATATATCTGAATTACCGGTAGTATATCAACTGTTTCAGATTATTATTTCTTCAATTTCAGAGTTCGTATGAATAAAATATTCGCAACGAAAAATTCAATACAGACTCAATCTTAAAACCGTTACGCTTCATCGAAATATCTATCAGTGATGCTTTCTAGGTTTACGGCGTTAAATAAACGATTTCATAAAAATAAATACACGCTATTTGAAATAAGGCTTCGTTGAGTGAACGATTCTCAATATCGGATTTAGAATCGAACGCTTCGAATCCGTATCGATTGTGCGTCGTATCTCGAGGATTATCCGTAAAAGCTAACATCGAATGTGAAGAATTTTTCAAATATATATTTATTACAAACGTAAATATTCATATGAAAAGATAAGTTCAGATGAATTTTCATAAATAGAATAGGAAAAAATTATCGATTCACGAAGTCTTGGATGGTTTTCTTTTAACGTAATCGAATCTTGGGATTAGTTTTTTTCGTGATTGGATGCAAAGAGTTATCAAAAATTCAGGATTCAAAGGTTCGAATCCATGTACGTTCAGCACAAATTAGATTCCCGTTCGCGTTCTATGGGAATAGTCTTTTCCGTACTAGTACAGACTCCTTAAAGAAGCCACCAGAAACTTTTAAAATTTATAATGTTGCAATTGGCAGGAAGTGTTCGATTTTATTTTATATTTTAGATTTTTAGCGTGTTCGGAAAGCATAAATCGATTTTTTACTAACCAGATCATTTACATAATCAGATTCAATAAATAAAAGCTTTCCTCCAAAAATGACAATTTAAAATTTGGTTCTAAAATTCCGGGTCATGTTACAATAAATTTTTAAAATTAAAAATATGCTATCCTTAATCTCTGGATTAAGAAAACGACTTCAAAATTGCGGTTTCTGATAATATAATAATATCAACAAATTGTATGAAAATTCATGATTTTTTTGAAATACAATATCACTTTAATTTTAAATCCTTTATATCAAACTTACTTCTCCTTACTGAAACTTATTCTTCCTAATTACTTGATTTGCTTATTTTCAATTCCGAAAATTGAATTGAAACTTAAAAAGAGCTGTTTCAAAAATTTCTATGGGTTATCAAAAAATTATTTAAATATTATAGACACTAATCTAAAAAAATGATACAATTCATAATGCAGATATAAAAAAAAAATTCAAAGACCAATTCATTTATATATCAATATAACGTTTTATACTATCGAATCTCAAATAGACGTAAAATCAAATTCGCTCAACACCATCCAAACATTTTTCTCCCAAATCAAATTGCCAAACACGACCAAAGCGTATTATATAGAAATCCAAAACGTCTCGGATTGGAAAGCGTTGACACGCTTTTAACCCGATTGAATCACACTTGATTGCGATCTTTTGTCCCGGCAATGGATCGGTTAACTGTTTGGCAGGCGACAAAACCGCCGAACTGGTAACGTTTGTGACGACATAATCACTTTTGACGATAGGCACACGATTTAACGACTTTGTTGTTTGCTTTTCCACTCGCGCTTAAATCTCTAGGTGTACGCCTACTCGCAATCAACCCTCATCTGTTAATGGAATCAAATGTATGGAACGGGAGTATCAAATTAATTTATTAGATCATGAGTTTAGAAATTTTAATGTATTTGATATGTCGTATTTTATAAAAATGTACCTAAAGCTTCATTCGAAAGTATCGAGGATTAAACAGCGAAAGTTATTTTCGTAAAAGTGTTTAAATCTTATGTTTTAAAGCATCAAAAGGATTTAAATTCTGGATGTAAAACAATATGTGAAAGAAGCGTCATTTTGTTTATGTGGAAAATTGACGACGAAATTAAATTTTCACATTTCGCGATTGTATACGAATGACGTATTGTTTTTCCGAACCGACGACGATTTAGCGTTCGACGCGAATCCGGAAAATGGATTTCGATTTCCGAAAAAATGAAAAACTCTCTCGTTTTTGTGTACCTCCATACTTTTTCCATATACATCTTCCGAAGCGTTGATGCCAAAATGACGTTTGACAAATTTTGCTTTGAGACAAGTCAATAAATATTTCGACTCACTTCACCCTCATGCGACTGATCTTTTTTTTGCGATTTGATATATTATATATTCTCTCGTCGCACTTTATTCAAACGTTTCCTTTAAAACTGCGATATATTTAAATCATAAATGGCTTGATAATAAGCTTTCCGTAATTGAGGTTTTTTTTAATGTGAAATTTATCGAATTTCCGAAAATTATATTATTTAATTCGGAAAATTTACACGTACACGTTATAAAGCAGTATAGCCCCGTTTTATTTTTTTTTTATAATGTTTACAAATTGTTTTTAGGTAGGATGGGAATTGCTTCTGAATAATCTTTTCATTAGCAAAATTCAGTCTTATTTTCGACTTACGCTCGCAAAGTCCCCTCCGAAAGCTCCCAAACGGAATAACTTATTCAAATTCAATATAAACTTTCACTTAAACACTTGTACCGTTCATTTAATTAATTATCGCTGTTCGATGAATACAAATTTTGGTCGGATCGAAAACGAAAATATTCCAGAGAGAACATCAAAATTAAATGAAATCAAGTTTGATTATAATATCGATTGAAATTGCTTTTTTGCATGTAACATCATTGACAATATTCGAAAACAAAAACTATATCGTGAAAAATTGCTTTTCGAACGAAATCAATTAATCAGATTCAGATGAATATTCTATTTTTTCATAGTACAAAATTACAACTTTCCACGAAGCTGTACTTCATTCGACAAAGTCACATGTTACACAGATGAAACATGTCCGAAACGTTATGCTTTTCATTCGTCATTTGCAATCTGACCGTATTTCTGCACGCGTCATCCCTTTATCTACTGCCGTATCCCCGAGGCTATAGGTCTCCCTTCAGGAAAATTCTCACAAGACGCCGAATCTCAGGGAATATTCATTTCTATTTTCTTGAAGGCTTTCTTTCGGTCTGAGGAGGGAAATAGTGATGGTTTCCCTCTTGTGCGACTGAGAAAAACACATTTCCCATGGCTGAGGAAGGCGCGAAGTAATCTTCTTACCGGTGGACTCTTCATACAAAGTGTCTAATGGAAAGTGAAAAATGTACAATAATATAAGAGTGGAAAAGTCGGAGACGTTTCTTTTTCGAGCCAATTTAAAATATTACATTCCGAATATGATTTTGCGCACTTTAAGTTTGAAATGAAATTGGATTTTATTTGCGGAGAAAATTCCGAAGTCTTTACATTGCAGCTTTTACATTCCAAATTCAGCCTTTTAGAAATCAAATTCAATCCTTTTCATATCATGTTCAATCGATAGAAATGTAAAATTTATTTTTTAAAGATTAAGTTTTTTGTTTAAATATTTAGAAACAAGTATTGTATTAGTTAAGAAAACATAAACGTTCATAAAACAAAAAATTCATATTCTTGTCGTTTATATCTCATGTAAAAATTTATAAAAAATAACCAACTGAGATTATTAATGTTAAATTTAAAAAATCAAATATATTTCATTGATTAGCTTTATAAATATTGTTTTAATTTCAAATCATTATTTCCAAACATAATTCTTAAATCAGTTCTAGATCATTTTCTCGATTACAAATTTCATATTTCTGACTATCTCAAAAATTTAAAAATAGAATTTTCAACCGAAATTCCAAAATTGAATTTTCTAACCAAAACACTTAAATATTCTATTTAACATATAAGACAAAAACAATCAAAATTCTGACTCACATTAAATGAAAATTCATATTAAATTAAATTAAATTAAACCTTCCATCATTTCCAAACACAAAATCAATCACTCAATTTACTAAAACATATTTCAAAGCCGATTATTAAACGCAATCTATTCAGTTTGACGTTCAGGTAACGGTTGAGTTTTCCCAGGTATAGTTTTCCTGACTTTTCCGAGCAGACAGGATGCAGCACGACACTAACGGGTGGCCGTATATTACCCAACTTTTTACCTTATGCTGTATAACTGCGCTTCGTATATAGTGCTTCGCATATTCAGTGTATTGCGAATGTTGTGTGCTTAATGCAATACATATATGCAAAATCGTGCAAGCGATAAACAAAAGCTCCGCTTTGTAAATTTTCCGGCCTCCACGTGCGCTTTTCCGCATTCGCGCGTTTTCATTTCCTGGAAAAGTGCGTTTAAATAAAATAAGCTCGTACGTTTTTTTTTTTAGTTATTTTTAACGGTCGATTTCGTTTTTATTTGACCTCGTCACAATGAAATATTTTCCGAAGAATATATACAATAACATATAATTTTTTTTTGAAAAGTTAAAGGTATCACACAAGAAAAAGATATTTATAATATTAGTTTTTTTATATAATATTTTGTGAATTGATGGTATATTATATTCATATTCGATTAAATATTATATTATTTATTGTGTATGAAAATAATACTAGTAAAAAATAGTTAAGAACATGTCATTTTCCATCAAATAATAAACATACTATTTTATGATACAAGTTAAGCGAGGAAAAATTTTCATAAATATTCTTCAAAGCAAATTTTTTTTTAAACACAAATGGATTTTTATGTTGCTATGGATTTACCAAAAAATGAGAGTTAAATCTTTCGTTAATGAGAAGATTCAAAAAAATGCTTGCAATTACATGCCCTATTGTCGATCGCCATACAAATTATTAAATAATGTGCTGGCGTCGCTATTGATTGTGACAATAATTACAATTGGCCGTCGGCGTTCGGTACACTAGTATGTAATAAACGCACGTTTGAACCGATCCTTCTTTCTTTGTACATCCTATTACTTCATTTTCAGCTTTTGCTATGACTAAAATATTAACCTCTTCAATGAACTCTCTGGGTGTCGAAAGTCATCCGCCAATATCATGATACACCGGGTAAAAACCAGACATGAAAAAAAACATAATCAGCCATAACTAAACCCCACAAACACCCACACACAAAACTCAAACAATAATAACAGAAAAACAAAACAACCCATTAATCTTCATCCACGCCTTATCACAAAACCCTTTATTGTGTTTGGCGAGATGTTTTGACGAGATAACGCCACATTACCACCGCCAGATAGTGGCGACCGACGACTTTTCCGGACGTCCGTATTGATTAAGACGGTCCATTCTGCGATTTATTTGGAAAGTCCGTTGGAAAAAAGCGAGATAAATCCGCCGACATGGAGCCTAATTAATCGTCGCCAACAAATTGCTCACAATAACTCGCCTATAAAAGAAACTAATCCGATCCGGATGCCTCTTTCGGCGCGGCGCAGTTAATTTTCGAAATTTCTCGTTTATTGGATCGTTTGTATTTGTCATTGTTTTTGTTTGGGTTTGGGTTGGATGTTAATTTATGTTATTTTATAATTTGACAATATTGGGAATCGTATATTGTAATATATATGCTCTATGAATGATTGTTAATAAAAATGATATATTAATTATGCATCGAAAAACATAAAATTAAAAATATATTTTTTATCAAGCTAATGTATAAACTTTTATTAAGATTATATTTCATTTAGTTTGAATAAAAAGTTCTCGAAAAAAAAATTAAGTATATTTTTTTCTGGATCATGAAATATCTATTACATTCATTGTAGAGAAAACTTTTCTGTCCAAATATTTTCTTTTTATTAATGGTGGCCACTGAAAAGCGGAATGGGTTGAATGAGTCATAAAAAGTTCATTTTCGATCGATTTCATTTTCATTTTATACAGGTCTTATACTTTTGGACATTGAGATGGTTGCGAATGATGTCCAACAATAAGTAAAATTCATTGGGTTTTTCTACTGTAGGGAAAAATCAATCATTGAACGTCATGAAATATTGCCAATGTTTTCTTTGCGTTTTAATAATTTATTTACATTATATTTGAGTTCAAGGTTAACGAAGCCTTCGTAAATTCCTAGAATTAATATAATAGTTTAATTACACTTTGTTTCTTCGAAAACTAATTAATTTCATTTAAGTAATAATTACTTAGAAACTCGATCGCTGACTTTTTCGCGATACAACAAAACTTTTTAATTTTATAAATTAATGAAATCACTGAACAAATTTCAAAAATTTATTTCAAAAAATGTATAACCTTTCATATCGATTTCAATATAATCTCGAAATCTTGTCCGTACATTTGTCACGTATGAAATTTTCCAAGGGGCGCTTTGCACCGTTGTTATAACGAGTTTTCGTACATTTCAAAAAACGACTTCTACACTCTATAAATTTTCCCCTTTTTCTATACATCCCAGCTACCGTTCTCCATTATCGGCTTTAACCGAGAACGACTCCTGATCTTGACACGCCAAAAGAGAAACGTTTCTCGGAAGTGTTCGTATGAAATTTTCATTCGATGCATTCTCCATGAGAAAATAAACATGAAAAACCACAATGAAAAAGGTCGAGGACACGTTCTTAGGGCTTTTGTGTCCGGTAAGTGAATTATTTCCATGAAAAATGCCGAATAATTTTTATTATGGGCGTGCTTTATTATTTAGTTTTTGTTGTGCGATGAGTGGACCTCGTTTGTGAGATGAAAATTTTCGAAGGAACCGTAAAATTTTCCGTGAGAGAATGTAATCTACATATTCATATTGTCCAAATCGTGTAGACGCAAGTGAATTTGATAATTTAAATAAATGTTCGTGAAGTGTTGGCTTTGAATGTTGCAAAAAGTGAATTTATATATGGTTTAGGTATTTTTTATTGTATAAAAACTATAATATGAAAATCTTATAATGTAAGTTTTCACTTACTTGAATCATCGCTTTGTTTGTTATTCTTAATATATTTTTGTTAGTTTACTCATTTACTGAATATTCCAAAAGAAATTATTTAACTTGGTTATAACTCGCACAAACTCTTAAAAATATAATAATACATAAAAAAATAATATATTCAAACTTTTAATGTATATTTTTATACTTAACTTTTTATGAAACAAAAGTAATACGTTGATTTTCTGAAGCTTTTAGACAAAATACGAATCATAAATTATTACAAGGTTTCATATATTATATTATGTTTAACCAAATTACACTAAAAATTGGCACTCTTAGAAATTGTATTTCATAAAAGTAATTCAATTTTTCCATTAACATTTATTATCATTTTATATTTAAAAAAAAATAAAATTTAAAAGTTTTCCATACATAAAGCAAATTTACATGAAACTATTATCCGAAATTCACATTATAGTTTGAAAAACCTTACCAATTTTTACAATCTTCATATATCTTCTAAAGATTCCAATTTCGCAAAACTACAAAACGGCAATGGAAAATAAATTATATTTCACACGCAAAAAAGGCTGAACGCGCATAAATTGCAACCTATCTTGACACAGTTTCACAAACAAGACCGCTCCTGGGGGCATTAGATATTTATCCGAAGCGTCCCACGGGAACGGTTCGGGATGAAGTAAAAGTTCACGGCTTTCGTGCACAACTATTATTTATATATGTATTTCCGTCGAAATTTTTGCGAATCGGAAGCCTCTCGCATTTTGCAGGACGCCATTATTGTCGCCGGGACGCTCTTCCCGAGGGACGTCCGCAAAATATGACGTTGTCCGTTTTGATGCGATTTAACGTTTCCTCGTCGGGTTTGTCCTGTGGTTGATTGAAAAATATCCTTTTTCGAGGGTTTCGGGTCGTCGTAAATGCTTTTAATCCGATTGTATGTTAAATTCGCAGCGGAATAAATTTCGTGTATTCGAGATGTGGATTTGCAATATAAAGTTGAATGTGATTTTATTTTCGAATTATATAATTTATAGTAATCTATGGAAATTTAAGAATCAGATCTTTTTATTATTAACAGGAATATTATTAAAGTTTCAGAAACTTAAAGATTGAATTAAAAAATTCGATCTTTGAAAAAATCATTTACATTCAATAATATAAGTTTTAGAGTTTACTTAAATAAATTCAGTAGATAATTTTTATGTTTTTGAATAAAAATCTCATATAATTTAGGTATATCAATATAATATACTTATAATAATATTATTATTCAATTAATGAATTATGTTTAGTTCTATTATGAATAAAAATATATGATGTTTTTTATTCAATTTTCTAATATAAAAAAAATTGATTATTTTTTTAAATTGTAATCTAAGTTTTCTGTAAAAAAAAATGAATTTACGAATACATTCAGCGCAAAACTTAATTTGAAACTTTGGATGCTTCCTTTCAAGTTAAGACAGCTTATTTGAGTGAGTTCAATTTCAGTTTTGATACGCTGCTACATTGTGAACGACATTACCAAACTTTGATGAAGTGTCTATCATTCGATGTTATCACAACACAGTTCACAAATACTACAACGAAACGAAACATTCATTATATTAAACGAAAAACTTTACATCCATCGCTATAATTCACAAATCACTTTCGAACGAAAAACACTTCCTTTTCAAAACGACTTAATCAATATTATCCATTCAACTATCCGATAATATTAGATATACTGACGAGAAGCAACCTGAAATATAACACGACCCATTTTGGCAACACCTTCACCCAAGATAAAGGGCCTTCTCGGGGGCGTACTTCTTCTAGAATGGGAAAAGGGTCAATATTCAGGGAGGCTTCGGCGTCAAAAGGAGCCCCAACAGCGAGGATCTCTCTGAGGATAATTGGTGCTACCCATCACAATATTTACAATTCGTGCCCTTTGTGCAAAAAACCGTCGTCGCCCTTTGTTGATAATGATCAAAAGGTGTTTTCGCGTTTATTTACTCGCACATTTTTCCTCGGGTGAAAAAAAGCGCGCGCAATTAGACGCCGCGCTCTGACAGTCAAAGGCGTTTTAAACGATTTTTTTCATTCGAACGAAACACAAATCTAAATCTGTTCTTTACACATTTTATTTAAAAATACGTTTTCGAAATCGCGCCCGGGTTTAAGCGTCCGCATGTGCGCACTCGCGATAAATAAACCCGAGCGCATAAAGGGCCTTAATTAACCGATTGTTTGGCGTGAGAACACCAATTTAAAGGATTATTGCGAATCTCGAAAATTTCCAGGATAACACCCTTTTGACGCGCGTCACTCGAATTATTCGAATAAAAAACGATTCGGACGCATTCACGTGCGATTTGGTTCCGACGTTTCGGCAATGATTAAGGGAAATAGCACTTTTGGCACAGCAAAATGCCCGCGATCAATCCCAGGGTTTTCCGGGATACAGGCTACACATAGGCCAGTATTAAAAACACACAAAGCTGAGGTCTATTAATTATGTGGGGCCAAGGCTGCGGGTCTAGGGTCGTTTTTGTTTCGTTGAGTAATTAAGGATCACCGTCGTACGGACAAGTACAGCGGCCTTTATAGGTGGGCCGGATTTGTAGTTGAACGCGTATTAATTATAATGAACTTCTGCTAATTCATTTCGGCGTGAGGTTAATTAAATTGTACACTAACATTCGCGCAAATGAGCTCTGGCGTGTTTTGTCTGGAAATTGTAGGCTGCGTTGAAAATTTTGGACGATTTTCGAAATGATGGTGCTCAATTTGGAATGCTTTCTTTATAATAATGATAATATTATACAAGTAAATAGTATTTGGTTTAAATATTATATTACTAAATTACTTTTTGGAGAAAACGAAAGTGTTTTTCATAAAAAAAATATCAAAATTAACATGATCATAGAATACTGTGAAAAGATCAAGTCTTCTATTGAAATTTTGAGATTAGTAAAGTATTCTATTATAAGAATAGTTTGAAAAACTTTGACTTTAAAAAAATTTGAAATTAAATGATTGTAAAATACCTTTAGATGACTTTCGAAAAACTAAATAGGCAAACTACATTTGTTCATTAACCACACGTCGTTTGAATAACTTTAATGATTAATTACAACTCAAAGAAACTATTGAAACTAGTTAATTCAAACAATATTCGAAATCTATAATATTCACAAAGTATTGAAAACTCTTCCTGAAAAAATAAAAATTTAATGATTTACTGAACAACTATATATTATATCGTTCAGCTCTCAAAACAATTTATTGTTTTGTTTTGTAAAATTTTTTACGTCGCAATATATTTTTGAGCATATTTCAAAAAATATAATAAATAGATGGACCGTTTTTTAACAAACGGTCATATCTCTGAAAACCGTTCGTTTTATCGCCAGTCTCGGGGCACTATGTTAAAGTTAACTGGACGCGCACATTCGAACAAAACCCATTTTTTTCTCCAAAACAAACGATTATTTTTACGAACAATTGATTTTATTAAAGCCGTTCTTTACACTTTTATGCCATTTTTTGTTAAGAGGACAAAAAATTTATCACTCTTCGGACTAAGCACGAGTAATTCTTTCGGACGTGTTCAACGTTACGTAAACGGGATTTTCCGCAAACATAATATTCAATAAATAAATTCTTTGATTTTTATAGCCGTTAAATCTTCTTTTAATAAACTACGGCAAATAAATGATCAAAAAAAATTTATATGTTTTCTACAAATTAGAGAACGAATGGGCCATTTTCTCGCGTATCATCGTAAAAAATCAAAGAAGATATATTATTGCGAAACCATACTAAATCACCAAAATTTATAAGTATTAAAACCGTTGGAAAATCGTTCACCGTTCCGCGCGCGAAAAATATAGAAAAATTCCCGCCGCTGGCCTACCATAAATTATTAAGATGAGATGACGATAAGATGAAAAGCCGTATCGGGAATAAAAGAATAGGTCGTCCACGGAGAGTTGTCTAGGATTAATAAAAGATACCGGCAAGGAAAAATCGCCAGTTTTCCCGTTGCCGAATCGCATTTTCCGGCGGGAAATTTCGTCCGAACCTCACGTACGGTTTAATATGAAAGGTGTGAATTTTCAAACCTAACAACTCATTTTATACAAAATTATAAATATTTAAATACCCTTTTATCTAATTGATTAATTTGAAACTTAAGTTCATGAAAACTTATGATTTTTTCCAAATATATTTAACATTTGTTTTCAATAAAAATAAAAGTCAATGATTCAAAAAAAAAAAATTCCTTATGAACCGTTCATTCAATAAAAACGAAATTTATATATTATTATATAAATATTTACATACTTTAACTATTTATATGCATAATTTATTTTAAATTCATTTTGTTTTCATAAAGCTTTTAATCTCTAAACTCAACTGTTTACGAATCAAATTCAACCATTTAAAAATCAAGTTCAATCATAGGATTTGTATTTTTTGTATATTATGGGATGTAAAATTTAAGAAATAAGTATTAATTAAAAAAAGATGATCTCCATAAGATCCAAATAAAAACCATTAAAAACGATATTCTTGTTCGTATATAAAAATTTATGATGATTAACCTCTAACAATAAGATTATCAGCTAAAATTGAAGACTAGATTGTATTTCATTGATTACTATGAAAAAGATCTTGATAATTTATTCTGATGGTTGAATTTCATTTGAAAAGTGTTAAATTTGAATTGAAAAATACTGAATTTGGATAGGAAAATCTGTAGCTTCACAACAAAATATATCTATTGTTGATTTTGATTCCAAATCCCTCATATAATTCGTTCTATAAGTTTTCACGTGTATGACGGCTGTATATGCCAGGGTATCCTATAGGGATCAACTTGGCGAAATATTGTCGAGCAAGGTCCCGATATTTGAAGCCATTAATTATGAAAGTTGTATAGAGCAACGACCATCTGTTTCCTATGTTAGACGATTGGCACGTTGCGAATGGTCAAACTCGCGTTTGAACCGATAATATAAAAGTTATACACGTTCCGTGACTCCGCGCACAATACCTGGAATTTCGCACAAGTTTATAAATTCCGATTTTATATATTTCTGCGGAAAATTTATGTTCGGTCGATTTGAATTTTTTCCGCTTTACGACGAGACGGCGTCAATTTTCGAGTTGTCCATAAAATGCATCTGGAAAATCTGCTATGGCTCATTCCTATCGCAGAAAATGGAGAATAGATCACGTACCGGATTCCCAGTTATTCAATATTGCCTTTTGAAAAGGTCTATATTCAAATTGTAGGGCGGGCTTATCGTATTTATTGTCTCGCACGACTTCACTCCTATACATTATCCCCTATATATAATAGTGGATTTCTGTGTGTCCGTCTGTGTATCTGTGTATCTGTACGAATGACGCTCGTAACTTTAAATTTACGAGTTAACAGATGGCATCTCCGTCGGGATTTGAACCTGGTTCGTCTCGCTCGCGAAACGAGCGATCAAACCTCGGCACCAACGCCCGCTTGAGTACATATCTTTTTTTTAATATATAGTATAAAATTATTAAAAATTATTCTAATATGGTCTTTATTCATATGCACTTAACGTCCATAATATAATCCTTAAAATTAATTAATTAATTAATTCTCATAAATCACGATAGATGTCTCTAATAAATAATTAAATAATTAATTTTTTAAAAGTGCGATAATTACGTAATAGTATGGTTATTACTTTTCATGATGTCTGTATAACATTGTTGAAAATATTTCGAATTACATACAATAGATTTCGTTAATAAACAATTAAATAATATAATCGTTCGTTTGCATAGGTATATTTAATTTTTATTTCATTACGTACGATGTTATTAACATCGGGCCTATATACTATATAATATTATATAATATTTCTCGGACATCTCTCGTAAAACAATAGCTAGTAATACGATTTGCACTTAAATATATTTGAATGAAATTAGTTTTCATTCAAGAATTTAAAAAGCAAATTTATTCAGAAATATTTACCGTTATTTTTAAATAAAAACGTGATATTCATCGGAAGCACTTTGGTTAATGAAAATTCAACGTTCTTATAATATTATAATTTTTTTCTCCGGAATCATTTTCTTTTCAAAAGAAATCTAATCATACTAAAAACTAAACGACTCCCTCATTTTCATTCACTAAAAAGTATCATCCTTTTTTTCATGATAAACAAATATATTAGACCAACGCAAAATTTTCGTCGTATTTTTTCGAAGGCCAAATATTTTACTACTTTTTTCAAATTAATGAATACAATCTGTATTCAAACTACTATTATCGATCAATCTTTTAACAAAAAAATCTTTTCAATATAAAACACGATTCTTCACCAATTCAAATACTCAGTTCGAATCCAAAATAAACACAATAACTTCAAAAAAAAATCGAAACCGACCGTCAAATATAGCCTTAATAAATTTAGATTTTTCTCGGTTCCGGTTCAGTTGTCGGTTCTGAAAATTGGTTCGGTCTCTCATTGAGAGCAATTACAGCGGGGGCATAAATAAGGGTGCACAAGTACCCCGAGATGTTTTTCCATTAAGCCACCGGGTCGCGCGTAAAAAACACTCGCGGCGCCGTTTAAATGGGATTTTCAGCCGCTGAAAGGAGAGAAAGATAGACGGAACCCCTTGAACGACGGGGCGCCATTCATTCTCAATTATCTTTTATATCTATTTCGATGGGGTGGCGGTGGGTGGTGGGAAAGAGGGCCGCCCACGTGTCCGTTTTGGAGGTTTTGTTGATTTTTGATGGTGAATGGGTTCGATCGTTTTCTTGTATGTTGTTTTTGACGATTGCGTTTTGACGTTGAAGAGTTTTATTGTTATGGGGGTTTGTGATTTTTTAAGTGAAGTTTTGTATGGAAGGAAGTCTGTTTGGGATTTTTAAAGAATTTTGTTATTTTCGTTCAAATGCTGCTTTGTGAACTTTAAAATATTACCTTTGTTATAATTTGAATATTTTGTATTACTAGTTGTATTGTGTATTTCGTTTTTTCGACTGTAGTGTGAAAAATGGTTCACTTTTTCGATGGATGAATCGTTTACGTTTGAATGTTAAAAAAAGTGCTAACGCGCTTGAACGAGTAAGATGAATTGACAGTAAAGACGAAATATCTTCATTTAGAATAGTTTCAAGTTTTCTTTTTTTATTTTTTATACAAAGTCAAACTTTCTTTTTTTTTCATAAAATTAACTAAAATCCAATTGATAATATTATAAATTTAAAATAATTGATTCGGTTACTATTTAATTGTAAAACAATTATTGAGTGTCTCAATTTTTTTCTTATTTCAATCGGAATGAAATCAAATAAATTCTTCTAATATCTTTATTCGATTATATTTTATTTAGTTCAATTTAAATTTATTGATTATAAAGTAACCTAAAAGTGAATTTTTCAAATGAATTCAAAAATAGTTTTTATTTTTCCTACGAAATTACTTATAAAACCCATCAATAAATAAAAGGTTTTCAGACACGTTCACATCTGAAAAAAAATCTCAAATTTACATTTTAAAAATAAATTCAATACACTTTCGATCACATTAAACATAACAAGACTCAGATTCCAATTGCACCGAAGAAAACTCGAAAACATCAATACGTATCGGACCTGAAACGAAATAAATTACTTTTACCAGCGGAGAACGTGTGGCTGAAAAAAAATGACCGCTTGAATAATGGACGACCGGTGATCGATGACCTCTGAAACCTCACAGCCAACTTTATATGTTTTGCTTAAGCTTATTAGCAATTTTGTAAAAGCGCAACCTTTGTACTTTTTGCTCGGCTACGTGTTCTCGTACACAAACTCGGTATCGACTTTTATTTTTCGCTTATATGATTCATATTTTACGAATGTATTGAAAATATATGGTGTTCAGGCTAAATCAAATAAATCAAGTTCTCGAAAATATTTTAGAGACGGTTTTTCTTCTATTCTTTGATGTACTTTGTTTTTATATTATTAACCGCTATATACTATTCAGTTCATACACTGGAAGTAATCTAATGTGAACTTTATATTTTCCATAACACTTAATATATTATTATATCAAATGATAATAGATATAATAATCATATTTGATAAAAAAAAAAAAAAAACATAAAAATCATCCTTATCTCACTCATAAGATTAGAAACCTTTCTAATCTAAAAGGTTTACGGCGCGATTTTTTGGGAATAACTATATAAGAAATGGATGAAAATCGCATTTTATGCCTAGTGGGTTTTCTTCAATCGTATCGCTTTTCCGATACGACCTTTTTGAATTCGACATGCGATATAATGACCCTGTGTGAATCTTTCGTGCGTTTTATGAACGACTTCGAAAGGGTTAAAGATAACTGCCGTTAACGACTAGTGCGCCTGTGACAAATCGTGACAGATACGTGTTTCGAATTATCGATTTTTATATAGGAAAGATTTGATTTTTATTATGTTTTTAAAATTACTAAAATCTGGAAATGTAATTTTTTTTTATCATGTTTCATTTCACAAACAAGGATTCAAGTTTATTCGTCATTTGATTTAATCGTATATTTATTTTAGTTGTGATGTTAAGTTTTAAAAAAATTATTTATGCATAAAAAATAATATAAAATTAAAAACTTAAGTATACAAATTTTATACATATTTACATATAATAAATCTTAAGTGAGTTTTCTTAGCATCAAAGTCACATTACGAAAAACAACCACTTACGCATACGATTTACTTTAAACAGCAAACCCTCGCGAATTTGCATAGTATCACAAAAGCAGATTTTCAACCTAAAAACTCTCCCATAAAATAAAATCTTCAAATCCGCTTATCCGCCCTATAAAAAATCAATTAAACGCAATCCCCTAACCGGTAGTTAGGGGTGCCTCACTTCGGCGTGCATTTTTGTATAGCGCTTGAAAAGGTGAGCCGCTCACCTTTAAAAGGATTCCGGTGTCTGAGGCAGGATAATGCGGCAGTCGGAATTTGCATGAGAGAGGATCAAGGCACATTTTCTTGTGTGTATGTGCCACGATAATACATGGCGGGTTTCGCGTCGTATCGTGTACATGTTTTCAATATGCATTGGACAACGGTTGTGATCACAGTCGGGTATTGTTAAATCGAAATCGGTTCAGTGCGGTTTCTATATGTATTGGGAATAAATTTTGAGAGATTCGATAGTTTCATATTGATGAAAAATATCTAAAAATTTGGGAATTTGAAGAATTCAGATTTATATTTATAAAAATATAATTTTACCAATATAAAAAAATACTATGAAAGCTTTTCATCGATTGATTTGCTTATGATTTTATAAAAAAATATGTGATAGAATAAATCTCATCTGAATGTTATGTATAAAATTCAAAATTGCAAAGTATTCATTTTACAAATCTAAAGTCATACTTTGTCATACTTTTAAATCACTTATTATTCAATTTTTTTCTGCATGATAATTTATTTTCGATACTATCGAAAACTTTCATTTTTTATTCAATATTTTGATACAAAAAGGTAAATACTAATAATCTGAATATATAATATAATACTATAATAATTCTATACAAAACAGTTTCAGAACACATGCTCCTATCGATCTCATCATATATTCCTCAACTTTGGTTGTTGATGCAAACTGAAGCGTTCAACATGAACGATCCACTCGAAAATACATAGAGAATCAAACCAAAGATAACCAATACAATATTAAAAAACACACAAATCTCCATATAGATAATACAAATTCAAAACAGCCTCAGTGCACTGTACATACACTTCGCAAGCATATGCATATGCGATGCACGTATTGGGAATAGTAGTGCACCGATAGACTTTGAGCTCGGTCCGCATTAGAACTAAGTGTCTTCCGCTCGCTGCTTCTGCCGATATTGCCAATATTTGAGATGCATGCTAATAAATTTTGCAACTTCCAAACGATAATTCTATTCCACACGCCGCGTAATAGAATTTAAAGTCGTGCATGCGCAAATTCGAAACAATATCGTCGAACGAGATTAAACTCCATGTTCGTTTCACCTTTTAAACGCAGAATATATTGACGAGCGATAAAACTGAATACTATAATAGTATACGTATCGTTTTAGACTGCAATTTCGGATGCAAATTCGATGCCATTCGTTGCAGGCGTATAAGATGCATCCCCAATACGGGATCATCCCGTTTCCTTGACGTCGTAAAATTTCCCGATATCGAGAAAACCGAATTGAATAAAACGTCTTCGCGAAGCCATATTTTCCACTAATACGCTCACGTGAACGTCACTCAATTTTGCGTACGTTTTAATATGACGTGGTAATTTCGTTAACCTTTAAGCGTCGTCGATCAAAACGAAAATAGCCCCGTGCGAGCGTTCGCGCAATGCGCAATAAATAATAGCCCGAAATTGTTATTCGGCTAACAAGGGCCTCTTCAACGACATTAAATCTAATATATTCGTCTTATTAACGTTCCGCTTGTTCGAGTAATTTGGTTAGGAACTAAGGCTTCTTAGAACCTCGCATGTGTAGATCCCCAAAAGGGTAATAAAACGGGGAAAAATGGGAGATTCGCTTATGCCGAGTGTTATCGGATTGATTGGATGAATTTGATTGCACGTAGGCTAATTTGGTTTTATTGTTTCGTATTAAAGCGTGTTCGTATAAAAGCGTTTACGAGTTTATGACTTTTCGGTGTTGTTTATGAAGCTTTTGTTTATGCGCCGTGTGATAAACTTTTCATTCTTGCGTTGTTTCTCGTTTTGAGTTTAGTGATAGTGGATAGTGAAGGTTTGCGAAACTGAGTGCAGTCACTTTTGTGGTTGTACTAAAATAAGCGGTTTATCGACTTTTTATTATATTAAACAGTGATAAGCAACTTGCAATCCCTGGGTAGTTTAAGCTAGGGCTGTAGATTTGTTTCAAAACTAACCGACCGACTTTAACTCCGAATTGACTTTTGGTTTAACTTAGATTCTTCATAAAATTCTACTACACCTTAACTCCACTAAGTTGAAATTGGAATCGGCACACTCTTGATTTAAAAGTGTTTTTTTTTTTATATGGTAAAATTACAATAAAATGAAATGAAAAAAAAATTGAATCTGTTTATAAATTTTCAACTTCAAAAAAAGCCATAGCAAATATCTTTACTGAACTTTTTGTTAAACTACAGTTACAATATCATTTTCTAGGTTTTGCCTGCAATGCTAAAAAAATTCCACATTTCACAATCCATTTAACTATACAATGAGGAGCCCCTATTAGAATTGGAAGTGATTATTCTCCAAAATCGAGTGTATTTTATAAAAAAATTTGTTATCCATTAGTATAATCTATAAAAAGCAGAAAAAAATTGCCTGCGACAATATTCATTAATAATTGTTTTCTTGATATTACATATACAAAAAATAAACTTTTGAAATTAGCTCTTGAATTTTCAAGCAACTATTTTGAGATGAATTAGATTTGACTTTTTTTTAATTTTGAGCCTGTTTTTGTAGCTCTGATTGTAAGTAGAATTAACCATAGAAGAATCTTTGAGTTTGCCATCTGGCCCGCTGAGTCTTAAATTTTTATGATGTATAAATATTGAATTGAAGTATACGAAAATTATCAAATTTTTAATTTTGATACGTTGCAAAAAAAATATTACTCATCGCTAATTCAAACTATGACAAGTTCATATAATATTATACCGTGTATAACGTCGAACGACATTGTACACGATTTAGATTAATGATTCTGAAAAAGATGTTACAGATGTTGAAAACAATGTTAAAATTTATGATTAGAACTTGTTATGTTTATAAACCAATCAAAAAATTAAATGAATACGTTTAATAGATAAATGTAACAATAGTAGTAGTAAAATGTAGTAAATAGTAGTAAAATGTAGTCTAGTTACTTGTAAAACGGTTCGCCGTTTTACAAGTAACTAGATAATACTATCGCAAATTTTCACTATCACCTATCACATATTCTCCCAACAGCAACATCGAAACCCACCAGAAAGCAAACAAAACCATTCCAAACGACAAATTATTAATATTGATAATGAATCGCGAAACGCGTCGCATTAATGAAGTGCGCGCAAACAGAAATTCCGTGCGGAAAGCTCGCGCGAATTTCGAAAATGAAGCCAATTAATTAACCCCATCACGTACAGTAGTTAACCCAATTAAAGCCATTATTAACGCCGGGTTATTAATATTTATGCGGAGATTCTTACGGCGATAGTGTCTATTATAAAATTCGAAATTGTGTCACAATCCGCCGTTTGTGTCGCGTAAATCACTTAGGGACGGAGTTGAGTGCGAATTTATTTGTATGGGGTTGATAACGATCGAATTCCTCGCTTAGCGTGGAACGAGTTGTCGTGAAGCCGATTTGGAGGATGTTCTGAATATTTGGAGTGATTGAATCGGTTGTTTGTTGGCGGAACGAGCTTTGGATGGTCGTGAAAATTTGGGAAATGTGTTTTAATTTCGGTTGAAGTGGCGCTCATTTGTGTTATGTGGCTGCGGAGTTTTCATAATAGTGATGCTTGTTTTTTATTGTATTTGTTTTACTGTTTTATTTATATTCTGTTTTGTGAGAACTCATTCATTCGACAAATCAACAGTCGTCTGAGAATTCGTTTAAAGTTTTCTAGAAAATTACAGCAACCCAGAAAATAATTCCACCTGGGAGAATATTTTTTCTATATACTAGTATAATTAAAACTATGAAAATATACCGAAAGCACTCATACTTTTTTTAAATAACATTCATTAATGACAACATTAAATCAACATTTACGATGTTCTAATACATGTATTCATCTATGTTTTTTTATGCAATGTTTCTGAAAATTTACCCATCTACTCAAACAAATTTATTATGAAAAAAGTTTCTATCAATAATTTTGTCATGATCATGAATATTTTTTTATATAATACATCTAATTAACATTATTAAATTAAGACGATCATCAAATTCGAAAAAATAGTTTTTCACTCATTTTTTTCAAGAACTATTCAAGAAAAATTTATTAAATATTATGAATAGATATTTTTATATAGTTTTCTATTAACATGAATTGAATATAAATTTTCATCAAAAATATCAGAAATAATTATCCAAAACAAAAATAAATCAAATTTTCTTTAATTTTCAATTCGTTTTAATACCTATACACAAATTTCAATATAAAAATAGAACAATCTAAATAAAACATCACAACATCCATTCGAGACCAATTCTCAAATATTTTTTCATCACCCATCCATCTAAAGTCCTTCCGATGCGCTTTCCGCATTCACCGCAGAAGCGCGCAAGTTAAATCTGGAGAGCTTTCGTCGGCAGATTGATTTTCCTGCCAGCGGCAGGCCTCTTGCCCGTAAATAATACACAACCGTAAAATAATATGGACGACGCGAAAAAAACGAAGCAGAAGAACTCGGGCGGGAAAAAATAAAGCCGAAAAAAATAATATAATACATATATAAAGGCGAAAGACCCGCAGCTGGAAGACACGAGTCATTACGGGCGATGGATGTCGACGCGTCGAGATGCTACTCACGAATGCGTGATTGAACGCGCTCCGTCCTTTAGTTGACTCTCCGACGTGTTTTTTCGGCGAAAAATCACCATGGTCGTTAGAAGGAGGCTTTTGAGAGTCGTCCGAGATTATATCGATGCTGAAAAAAATACGAGAACGGCGGAAAGTGGACGGGACGATCGATTGTTTTGTGCTGGAGTCGCGCGGCGATTGTCGATGTTGAATGAATAGTGTTTGATTGGATGGGGTTAAGATTGTTTGTTTATTGATCAATATAATTCAATATGTTTTTGTCTAATAAAACCCATTCACAAAGTCAGCATCCGTACTTGTATACGTCCGTTCGATGACTTGAATCAATACCGTTCGTAATCACTCGTTACACTTCGTTGACAATCAACAATGTCAACCAGGTTCGAAATATCGGCAAATGAAAACCGAAACATTTTCATGTGTTGCCATAAAACATTTTCGACGAGCACTTCCGATGATTGAATACCGAAACGTCGCAAACAATGGACGCAAAATCGAAACAAAATATCCGCCGTTTTCCATATATGCAAATCGCCGTGATTGCATCCACTTTGGCGAATCGCACTGTGATTTTTTTTTGTCACAAAAAGCTTCCGGTGAGTTTTCCGCGTGTAAAATTTCGACTTTTCGGAATATTAAAATCGGTTTTACTTCGTTGTTTGGCCGACGAAGTGTTCGGTCAATATGTACCGATCGTGTTGACGTAACGGAGTGAAACTTTGCGTTTCCCGTAGCATCTCACTTAAATCGTTTTCGATTCTTTAAAAGAGAACAATTTCCCGTTTTATATATAGGATCGAGAGCGTCAATTTCAATTCTGGAAACGTGAAACGATTCATAAACGTGGAACACGTAGCTTTCGAATCCAACTCTTGACTTTCGCGTTGCGTTCTATTCCACCCCAGGGGTCCAAGTTAAATATTTCCCGAAACAAAGAAACGTTCAACTCTCTCCCTCTCTTTAGAAATCTTTCTTTTTGTGTGTGTGCGTCTTTAAAATGGCGAAAATTCGAGCGCAATATCTCGCAAAGAGCTTTCTTGTGTCCGCTCAACGGCCGTACAATAATCGGAGGTCGATCTCGTGGAAAGCGCCGAGGAAAACGGGTCATTTTTCTAAAAATTTCCCTTTAATACGACCTCGACTTTCGATTGTGGCTTACGCGGTCATTGTTCGATTTCATATTTTCAAAGAACGTTCGGAAAGAGGCTGTTTGAAGGAGAACCGTTCTATACATAGATATTGGGGAGGCTTCTATAATATTCGTCGTTTCCCGATCCGCTCTGGGCACTAGATTACGCTGTGTTCCCTGGATTTTATCGGTTTTTAAATAAACAAAGAGATTGTGTGAGTTTTCAATGACAAAATCCTTCATTAAATCCAACTTATTTTTTATATCGGTCGAATTTAAATAATTAGTCATATAATTTTGATATTTTTTATCTTATATTTTTATGCTCGTAAAACAAGTTCAATATAAAGTGACAGTAGGCATTTTTTTTTTTGCCATATTTTCATTAACGTAAGATATATATTTGTATGAGTATTATAATACTGTTGTAACAATATAAATCTGTTTTATCAATGTAAATTTTTTCATACATCTATCTCAAACAAAACAATCGTGAACTGAATTTAACATTATTTAACATCGAGCCACCCTGTATTTCAATATTGTCTTGACAGTTAAAATATGATATATATTTTCCATAAACACGATTGGATAATGATGAATGAAAATCGTTGATGATTTTTTTACCGATTTAAGAATAAATTTTACCCAAACTATAATTTATTTCAATAGTTAAAAATTAAATAAAATTAATAAATCAACCAATTATTATATTCATAAATTACAATTATAATAATCAAAATACACAAATATTGACGAATAACTCGAGTGCTACAAACAATGGTCAATAATTTTTCTCACAAGACCTGATCAATAATCGCAGCAGCTGAATAATACAATGCTTTTGAAATATTCATCACCTAAGTACTCTTTTGTAATTATAGTTTTTTTTATATTTTTATTACTACCTAAATATAATATTGTCACGACCCGGAGCGAAGCTAAGAGAAATATTTTGCGATTTGCATATTTATAATATAAAAAAATCGAATTTAACATTATTACAATTATATAAACGAAATTTATGAATTTAAATGTGCACACCGATTCTTCAATCGATCCTAATCATAATTAAAGATGAACAAACAGCGACAAAGAAAACAACTTTCCGAAAAACCAACACAATCGAACCGAGATACCGCCAACTTTTTATCTTTCGACCATTAATTATTTATTCTTCTGAAACTCGAACGTCCAAAAATTAATTATTATCAAAACGGGAATATAAGTAAGTTGGCTAAAAATAAATAGAGTCGCTCAATTACGCAGCGCGCGCGCTTCCCGTTACGGGCTAAACGCCATAAATCTTCGGCGGTAAAAAATAAATTAGCCCATCCCAGTATTAATTTTTCGAGGCTTCGAGGGTTTTTAGTGAGCCCTTTTGGGACCTCCATTAGGCGCAGGGCTAGGCTTTTAACCTTTCTGTGGCGATGTTTCGAAGAGCTCGATAAATATGCCATAAGAAAAATAATCGTGGCTTTGTTTTCGAAACGGATTTTTTTTAATGCGTATGGTTTTTTTTACTAGTGATATTGTTTCGAAGGGATATATTGATTGAAATTGGTTGGATATTTTTTTTTAAGTAGATAAAATAACCATAGGGATCAATATGTATCATAACAAAAAAATAAAGCATTATGAATATTACATTATTATAATAGTCACTTTTCAGATTTAATTTTTTTCGATGTATGTTCTTAATTTTTTTTATATTGTACCTAATTATAATTTTTTTTATTTGTTATTTATGTAACGATGTTTTTATTTCAATAAAAAATTATAAGTTCTCTTTCACCATATCGTTTTGGTAACCCTAAAAGTTCTTTGCTGTATTTAATAATTGATGGGTAATAAAGTTTTCGAATTTTAGTACTGAATAAAAACGAAACAATGATTATATAACTATAACTTCGGTTTTATTTAACCAAATCAAAAATTCTATTCCGAAAATAACACTGAAATTACCAAATGACAAACTCCACCCAAAAATTCTTCACGGCACCATTCAAAACACGTAACCCGAACAAATTTATGATAAACATCACCCTGAAACCATATAAAACTATTAACCCACCTTGAGAGCAACATTTCTCGTGAAAACCTGTCATTTTCGAATTCGACAAATTGACAAAAGCACGCAAACCTAAAACGTATGCGGAAACGGAACACATTAACATCGTCCACTCCTCATCGATCCGCACCGAAATCATTAAAATGACAAAAACTAGTAAAAATAGCTTTTACACTTCAAATTCAACCTTCTAAACTTCTTGTTAAACCTTTTACATATTAAATTCAACTATCTCGATTTTATTTTCTTAATTCTTTATTTTTTTATGATTTCATAAAAAAAATTATACTTTCTTTTATTATGGTACCTATTTTCAAATTGATTTATTTCAAATGTAATTAATTTTGTATATAAAAATCAACGACTGAGATTAACAAAGTTAAATTGAAGAATAGATGGTATTTCATTGATCACTAATAACAGCGGCCTAATATTTACTTTCCAATGGTTAAATTTTATTTGTAAAAGAGTTAGGATAACAATATCGGAAGTACTCCAATGTAGTTAGACATATCTCAAAAAAACGTAAAAAAATTACGGTTTTTAAAAATTATAATCTTTTGAATAGATAAACTGCGTATAAAAAAAAATATCTATCGTAACCTTTCCGAAGGATTATCATCCTTGAAAACCTTGATTTTTACTTTTTTTCAAGAAATGATCAACTACGGGTACACGATCTATCACATGTCGATACCCTAATTTGAAGTTCAAAAGGCCGACTTTGAAGTTTCAAAGATTTGATTCATATTAAGTCGAATTTAAAGTGTAAAAACTATATAATCAGATTCTATGGCTCGACAATTACCGGTCAATTAACGCAAGAAGTGCTTCATAATGCCAATATCGGGATGAGAGATGGCTATTTAATATTTTGCTCGTCGGATGTTGGCCGAAATCGCCAACGAGAAATTGCTACGTCGACTTGATGAATGGCCTAATAAAATTATTATGTCTGCGTACGTATTCGGGTATCGGAAAAATTGATCTAATTTTTCACGGAATAATTGCGACGACGCTTATTAAACGCTACGTTTCCTATCGGATGTGCGGTATTGATGTTTTTTTTTTGTTTGGTCTATTTGGTGAAATGTTGTGAGAGATTAATTGTGGTTGATTTTCTTGTTTGTCGATGTTACTTGGGAAATATGATGTGTGGAAGCTGTGTATGGATATGTGCTACTGTGATAACTTTGATCGCGGAATTTAACTGTGAAAATCAAATCATAAGAATTATACGTTAGTTTTTACGCGCATATTAGAAAAATTGTTCTTTTATATTTACATATTAATTTTTATGGAGTTGTCGTTTTCATGAAAAATTCTGCATTATTTTTGGCAGAACACCTTGAACTTGTTCGTTACATTAAGTCAAATATTAGAAAAATTGAAGAAAAAAAAAACAATTTTCATCACAAATTTTAATTTCAAAACTGCTAAAAATTAAAACATGATTTTTGAAACAATTGGGTAATTTTACTTGATAATTAATCAAAAAGTATCTATACCATTTTTTTAATAGCTAATTAATTAATAATTTTATCAGATTGAAATCTTTACTAAAACTATTTGAAATATGTATAATAATAATTATTTACTTGATTTTAATCTAACTATCAAAAAATATGAGAAAATATTCGAATATTCAAAGCTATCACATTATATATATATGTTAACAGTGTCAATAATCAAATAAAAAATCTTTGAATTTTATTCAACCATACCACTTTCGCAAACTATTTTCCAAAACATATTCATCATTAGAAGACTGTGCGTAATTCATCGATTAAACGAAAAACATACAGTGACATCTATCGGAGCACTTTTACACTAAAAAATCGGCAAAAACTCAAAACTGTGACACGGACAAAAAACAGCAGACATCCCAAATAAATAAATAAGTGAAAAATTATATCGGAACGTCACTCGTTTTGCCTTTTTGTCCTCGCTTTATCTTCGGGTTACGGTCCTGTCGCGAGGACAACGCAAGAACCGAACGGCCCGCGTCCACCCCATAAATCTGCGAGAGTCAGCGTTCGAAAAAGGAAAATAGAACAAGAAAGGGCCCCGGAAAGGGCTATATAACACGAAAAAAAGGTAGCACATTATAAGGAGGAAAGAAAAGGACTCGGCGAGGAATCGCACATAAATCAAGCCAGATCGCCGGGTCCATTGAAGAGCGATTCGTCGGAAAATTAAATCTGTCACGCGACCGCCGAAACGGCGTGTCGTGTTTCGGAAATATTTTCATTACTAGTGTATAGGCCCGATGTTAATAACATCGGCGGTGGTTTTGTTAAAAAACGGAAAACGATAAAATATGAAAATCCGATTGTGTGAACTCGAATGTGTGCCCGATTTGAATATTTAATATTTAATTATCATCATCATCATAAAAAATAAAAATAAAAAAGTCACGAGCGTCATCGAACAGACAGATAGACGGACAGATACACAACAGAAATCCGCTATTATATAAAGGGGATAGATTCGGCGGTTTTTCTGGAATTTTTCCCGAGTGAGTTTGCCGCGGAGCGATTACGTATTCTAATTCGCGCGGATTTTTGATACTTTTGTGAATTTTCCGGTGGTTTATTCAGAAGTTTTTCGTCATGGATATGGATGAGTTTTAATATTTAAATCATTATTTTTCTATGTGGGATTCTTTGTTTTTAGTTGTAAGCTTTTGAGTATATTGATTTTTAATATGAAAGAAGTTATGTTATGACTTTATATGCTTGAAAAATCACGGATATCTGTGTGTATGCCTGTTCGTCTGTCTATTCGTTCAAATTACGCTAGCGACTTTTTCGCGAATATGGTCTTTATGCGTATACAGTTAACGTCTATAATATTATGCTTATTACCTACTAACTACTGGCTTTGCCTACATTACGTCTTATGACAATAACAAATGAACAATTTTGATTTTATTAATTAAATATTCAAATCGAGTACGGGCATTGGGCTGCCGATATTACTACTGGCTTTGCCTTTCCAATTTGTCCGGTATGCCCATTAAAATAACGGCTATAATTGCTATTTACATCATTCTCGAGCTCGAAAATTACGAGCTCCAAATTTAGTCTTTATGGTCATTATAATAACGGCTATAATCTTATATTCTGGAGACATTTATACAATCATAAAATATTTTTGCATAGATATATTTATTTTTAGTTTTATTACATTTCGCAACGGCACGGTTATAACATAATTTTTTATAGATATATTTAATTTTTATTTTATCACGTAATAGTATAGTTATCAATTCACAGCCGATTTTATTAACATCGGGCCTTTATACTAGTATTTATAATAACAACATAAAATAAATTGAAAACTTAATTAAATTCAAATATGTTTTCCTCGTTATATTTGTGTGTAAGCAGAGAAAAATATTCCGCTGTAAAAAATACTAGACACTTTTTTCCAACGTTTTGCCTCAGCTTAATCTTCCACAAGAAACAAACAAGACCCTAAAAAATTTTCTCCTACATTTTGTCCAATGAAAGAAAATGAATAAATAAAAAAAAATTATTGAACCCAAATAAACACTCAGACATGCTTTTATTTAACTTTCAAAGAATAAGACGAAATCCAGAAAGCTGCTTAATTTCGAACCCATAGCACCTAAACACCTGAATGCCTATTCACCGAAATGATTTTTGTTAGAAAAAAATCTGCTTGTTTTCAAATAAAATATAATCATTTTTTCGTAAATTTAATATAAAGTTTATTCGAGACATTTCCTGTATAAAATAATAGCCTCGGAAATCTTTAAACTTTATTTCAATTAATCAAAATTTTATAATTCGAAATCTTCAGCAGAAAAAACTATAATCTTTATACTTCATCTTTGAAATATGAAATTCTATCGAGGCTAACTTTTTCCAAAGACCATATCTTTCTTTATTTATTATTCATAATATAATAATTTCGAAAACTTGCAACATTTTTCTACATATAAGATTGTCGAAAAGATACTCGATAAAAACTGTTAATATCAAAAGAAATCTAAAACGAACACTACTGCCTTATCGGTTAGACAAAAACCATTCTTTCACTAATTTACTATAACATTATCGAACTTCCATTCGCATGTTAACCAGACATATCTGAAAACGAAAAATATTTTTACCTTCAATCGGATGGTCAAGGTTCTGAGGTCAGCACAACACCATTATGATAACCTTCAATTTGGTTCATTCAATTTTCGAGGGTCACTTTTTTTAATCATCTGAAATTATCGAAAAAAATACTACGATTAATACTTCTTTTTATATCATTATTCATATGAATCCAAAAAAATGATTCACGTTCGCTTTATTATGGATATTGTACGAAAATTTTTGATCTTTCTTTTGCAATATTATAGTGAAAAGTCTGAAATATGTTCTGAATATGTTTGATGTGTTAAATTGACGTTATATGGTTATGGCATGGCAATATTGCGAGATTTCGCACGATACAAAGCGCTTTGTTTACTGTTGCATGAGTAAACCGCAAGCCATGCATTATTTTAACGAAATATGTACTTAATTATACATGCGAAAAATTGCTGAAAATGTTGGAAAAGTGTAGATAATGTAATATTATGTTTTACGCAAATGAAGCTCGTAACGATACGTAATCGAATATTAATTTATGTATGTAGTAAAATATTGATTGAAACTATTTATGTATCAGAATTAACTATCGAATATTTTATATTAAATTATTTATGTCGTTTGATACAAAAATATCCATCATTCAAATAAAGGTTGTTATATGTGTTTTCAAAAATTTTGATTTGCTTATTTTATTTGCTAAATGCGCAATAATAAATGAATTTAACTCTCAAAGAGCTGAATACTGATAATATACGATAATGTCTATCAACCGACATTATCGTATACTATCTAAAATCTATTAACACTAAAATCTATCTATTCTAATTAACGCCTAACTAGTTAATTCAACAAGTTTAATCCAAAAGATTTTGAAAAACCAATTCTTGTTTTACTCAAAGTAAAATTGATAGTTTATCTGGTAAAAAAGATGCGCAAAACTTTCTCGTGTTAACAAATTCAGATAGCCAATTTCGTTACATTCTAGGTCTCGGACTAGCACAAAAATTAATAGGTCCATCAAAATCAATTCATAAAAACAAACCCCATCACCACACAAGAGAAAACCCCGACAACGAAGTGTCCTGCATAACTGCCCCATAAACACATCGTAGAAAAAGATTAATAGACACTTAGCCGTTTCGCTCTTTGGACAATGCGAGCAAACGTCAAATTTAACGGACGCAATTAAGCGTTTTGCAGGCGATTCAGCCTATACCCTATATCAGGGGACGAAATTGGATAATGACGACGTTAACGGCCCGCCTAACGAAAGCTTAACGCCTGCTTAACGGCGAGGACTTTGCGCCGCCGTGCTGTGTTCTGTGTTCTGTTTGAGGGTTTTTCGGTGGTTTTACGTGCTCAAGTTCGAATGAGTTGAAGGAAAAGTCAAAAAAGTTTAGGGTTCAAGGCCGATTTTCATTCGGAGCGAATGGAGGATTTTGTAAATTGGAATTTTTGTTGGGGTGTGGAAATGGAAATGGAAGGTTTTCTCTATTTTTTTTTTCGCACGTTATGTGTAAGTAGTGGATAAAATTTTGAGTATCATTAGATGTGCTTTGAAATTTTTTTTAAATAAAACATTTAATTTTAGAGAGAAAATAGGATTTGAAATATAACATTATATTAATAGCTTGCTTTTATTATATCAAACATTACAACAGATAGATAAAAATTAATTATTATTATATTATATTATATTAATATTTCTAACGATTACTATAATTATTATAGATCAAAAATAATTATGAAAAGCCATGAAATTTATTTAATTTCAAACTACTTTTCATGTTTATTTTGATCAATAACAAGTTACTTCTAATACTTGAGAATACTATACAATACATATTAACGAATTTTACGTTTAACTTGCAATCACCGTTCTTTTCATATTACATGTAACGATTTTTGATTTTGTAAATTTTATCGAATTGAAACAATAAAAATAAGGTTTTAATATATTTTTTCTATTGAAAATTTTGGGTAGTAACCGTAAAAATGTTTTGCCCTAATAATCGTTTTAAGTGGTGTTGTATTTTTCGATATAAAATATCATATCGATAACGATTTTATTAAAAAGTATTTTCGATATAAAAATAAGCTTTTTCTTTAATGTCGGATTATATAACATAACACACTTTTTCATCATGAAATTCTAGTTTTTTTATTGAAAAGAAAAAAATGTTTATTGATCATACATAGACCGAAATGTAAAGCTCAAATAATTCTAACTGAAATTAAATTTGTCCCGAAAAACCTTTTCAAATTTCCATTTGTCTCTACAGAATCACGAAACGACAGACGAAAACAATCCAGCGAAATGGAAAAAAATATTTAACCCATCCCATTTTATATAATGCGCTAGACACCATATCAAAGGCGACTGGAAGATTAAAATTTCATTTACACGAAATATATTATATTTTTCCAAAACAAACCGTAATGAAATATTATATTCAAACTGCTTTAATATGCTCCAAAGCAAATTAGCGCACCGTGAAAATTATTAAACGGCAATTCGCTCAAAGGCACATAGTTGCGGTTTTGTAATACTGTCATTATACAGTTTCAGCTGCTGTAATTATATCTAACTGCTGAAACGTATCGCTTTCGAACGAAACTGAATGCATATTCTCGGAAGATTTCTCCAACGGTTAATTTAACTTTGAACCGAACGGTCAACATTCACAGTGTATTTTAAGCTAAACAGAGAGTTGTGCATTCCATGTTTATACTTTAATTTAAAAAATATATTCAATCTTGTTTGGATACTGATATTATGACACTCGTATTAACTTATACAATTTTTACGTACACTTTTCGTTACATAAACGTTAAATTTCGTGTTCTGTTTATATAATAAAAATTATCCAAAAACTCTGGAATATCGGTAATGCACATTGTATAACTGTGTAACTAACTCGCCAAACTAACTGATAAACTTATAACGAAACCGAGTAACAACGACGTGACCATAATTATTCGGTAGTACAAAACTAGTGAACATGGTCTATTTCTATAGTTTATAATTAATTCTGTTTCGAGTTGCATTCTGTTGAAAATTTTGTGAGTGAGATTAATTCAATTCATCTAATGCCGCTCATTGTTTAACTTCAAAACTCGATAAAACTATTTCGTTTAGCATGATTAAATTCTTACTTACAATTAATAACAAAAAATTGCATCATTGAACTAACGAAAAATTCGATTTCGCCATCTAATTTTTAAGAAACAAATGCGATTTTCACTAATTTTCAACCTTTGGTCGTGTTATTATAATAATAAAAATAATAAATGTAACAAAACGCATGAACACACGACAGATGAACATATGACAGATACCCTCAGAGACAGTTAAACACAGCAAAAATTGACCCAAAATCCGCGAAATTTGAAATGGCTATGAATTATTATTTTTTTTTAACCTTAAATATTTATCTATATTTATAAAAACTTTTTTGCGGATTTTGTTCAACTGTCACCGTGTTGCCCAAGTGTTGTGTATTCATATTTCTGGTTATCAATAAAAAGATATAATGCGACTTCCTATTCTCAGTGATCAGACGTTTGCGCAAATGACATTAGAACACATGGCACGCTTTAGAACAATCGGAGAATGTAACGGACGTCTCACTCAGTCAGGTGTGATGTGCTGACTGCAAACCTTTATTAGGTCACAGCTTAGGTGAAACAGGCGAATCCAGTCATAAACACCTGTTCACGTGTGAGGAAAGGTAGATGTTTCAGGGGTTTCGTTCTGTGAAACCAAGGATTCTCAAGCCGATGACGCAGCTTTAGAAAAGTTAACAAAACTACAAAATGAAGGTTGGCGAAAAAGACGTCACTGCGAATTGTTCAACTGGAAGCTGGTCACTGCAGATACTAAATATTTCACGCTGATGTACTTCGAAGAGACAACCCGCTCCGAAGTTCGTTGTGGAGAAACAATCCGCTCCGAGATTCGCTGTGGAGGGACAATCCGCTCCAAGATTCACTGTGGAGGGACTGTCCGCTTCAGAAAACTGGTAGTCGATCTTCGGAAATGTTCCGCTTATATATATAATCGATTTGGCGTCCCCTCTTCTGGGGAAACTTTACGCGGGTAGTTAACGACCCTTTATCTGGGATAGAGTTCGTCGTCGTCTTAATGGCTAATTTTGGCGGCGGTTGATGATCCTGGATCGATGTCTTTGTTCGTTTTCAGTTTTCGAGAACTTTGGAGAAAGATCTAGGCTGGAGACAAAAGATATCACGTCGGGGTCTCTGTACGGCTTCGAGTGCCCCTAAATGTGAGAGGACGACGGTCCGTGTCCTTCTTATCTAGTGGGGGCGCGAAGAGATGACGGTTGACATAAATGGGTGTAACGTAAATACTCGTTCAGCGCTTCCTGAACTTTTCGTTCGGTCATCTATATGATTAATCAGTGCTCAAACTGTTTTTAATTTATGAAAATGATCCACGTTACAAGAATGGTTAAATAATCCAACAAATACTTTATAATTTATTCAAATCATACTATTCCGAAATTTTTCAAATTTCTCTTCGCTTAGTATTGTAGTTTCATGTATTTTACTGAAGATATGTGCCAATATCGTGAATTCAATTGGTTTGTTTTCCAAAAGATATACATAGTACGACCTACTATTCTCATATTGGTGCCCCCGTCTAAGTTGGCCAACCTATTACATCGTTTGCGCGGGCTGTCATGTTACCGGACCATACCGTGGCATCGGCGCGCTTATTGTTACGCTATTCTAACAATGCTCCGTAATTTACCCCATTAACCATGAACAAAACCATGGAGCATGATATCTTTCCTGACGAACGAATTGGTGGAGTTGCTCGGTACGTTTGCAGATTGTCTAATTTTCTACCATTCACGAAAAAAAGACGTAACGAGAGCCTTCGACGTCTAAATCTAAGACCTTGAGGATGTGGAGGAAGTCAGTTGATATGTATAGTCAACTATTGTGTGACTTATTATGCCAAAATGCACCAATTCAAAATTTTCTTTTTTTATGCAACGGACAATTTTAATTATACTTTTTCTCTTTTTGGATATTCATTTGCTTCAATTTGAAAGATTTGATTGATTTCAATAGTCAGAACCTATAAGTAACATTATCGGATTGGAATAAAACATACATTTCCTTTCAAAACTATTTTTTTTTTTACCATTAGGCTCATCTTTTTTTTGCTACTAGAGGTAGTACCCGGTGTTGCTCAGGACTTAAATTTTAAATCTAATAATTTTTTTTAATTGAATTTTTGCGGACCGTCCTGTTTTGATTTCTGAGAAATATGGTCGGCCTACTTTAATGATACCAAAACCTTCTCATTATTACACAATTTGAAACCAGATTTAAACTACCCTCATTTAATGTTGCCTTTATTTTACTGTTCCAGAATAATTGCAATATATGAAAACCAACCAGGGTCTATATGATTTGTACCAGGGAGAAAATCTAACCACTTTCTTTAAGATAACAAATGGCGGATCACATTGCCATCCAATGTACATCAGAAGGCTGGTGTCGTTATACTTAAATGGACGGGTATTGACGTACACCGAAGGTAGCCAAGATCACAACAAGCCCATTACAGCAAGCGTTCCACAGGGGTCGGTTTTGGGCCCCCCCCCACTATGGGACATCATGTACGTTGGAGTACTGAGGTTGGAGCTGCGGAACGGAGTCAAGGCCCTAGCATTCGCTGATGACCTGGCATAAGTTGTCATCGTCAAAACGCTCAGAACGATAAGTCAACAGTGGAAGGGCTTTGCGTTTGGTTAGCCAGTGGCTCAATGGGGCTGGTCTGAAGCTGTCAAAGAGAGTACAGAGGCAATATTCATTACGAGGAGGAAAAAACTGCCTACACCAGTGTGCTATCAGCATGGATGGTCATGAGTTGTGGTTTTCCAGATTGGTCAAATACTTCAGCATAGTAATCGACAGCAAACTGAGCTTCATGATACATACAGAGGATGCTGCAGCCAAGGCGGCCTGCGTTGCTGAGGACCTTGCCAGATTGATACCGAATGTGAGTGGGCCAAAGACGTCACTTAGTAGTTTGTATAATGAGGTGGTCCTCTCCGTTCTTCTCTACGACATACCGGTTTGGGCGGACGCCATAACTATGAAGAAGGCCAAGCTCAACCTGACTAGAGTACAGCGCACCTTCACTTAAAAGTGCTCTTCAAGTGACTACAACATACAGCACAGTGTTTGGAGACGCCGTCCTTGCAATAACTGGCAAACCGTCAATGGACTTACTCTCACATGAGAGACGAGCGGTTTACAAAAGTCTCGCCCTAAAACTAGCCAAGGAGGCCAATTAAAGACAAGTGAAAAATTCGACAGATGTTGAAAGAATTCCACCAGATTAATTTGGCAGGGCTATTCTGAGGATTGTTGGCTCATTTTAAGAATTTCCTGAATTTCTCAGATAGACATGATTAATAACTCAATTGTGCTCAGAAAAACACCATTGAAAAGTAAAAACATACCTGGGACATATTCCGTGAGGAAAAAAATCACAAGAGTAGAGTATATCTCGACCCTATGTCGCTCAAAGTGGTGGATTATTTCGATATCACCAAATGGGGTCGATGCCATCAGTTTAGTCATCTGTCCAAGTATTGCCACCGTAATACAGATACAATGTGTTGTTTTTATGGAAGCACTGACCACACTGCTGATAAGTTCACTAAACTTGCAAATATTTTCTGCTTTACTACAGGTAGTAAATACAAGAAAGCTGGTAGTCAAAAATCCAGAAACGGCTAGGTTCTCCTCATCGTTCAAAGATAATAGAAAATTCTTCATAGATCACCTAATTAGGAAGGATGAGCCTGAACAGGATACGCCAACCAGCGAATTATTCAACGTAAGTTACATTCAATGTATGATAGTGATTATAATTCAAGTCCTCTAGCTCTGCAAAAACTATCGTCAAATGTCAGCAAATCGAAGCATTAATTTTTCTTTGAGTGTTAATGATGAGGTTGCACAAGACTTACTATATAGCCATGCATCGAATTTGAAATTTAAGAAAGCTATTGCCTACTATGAAGGATTGCTTTGAGAAAATTATTTAATTGCGTCTACATCTTCAAGTAAAATTCCTCGTAAATCTATAATGTAGGGCAAAAACTCTATCAAAACAGTATAGATTTGTTGGGTGAGAAAATTATCATTTATGAAGACGAGCTAATTCGTGCAAATGAGACATGTGAAGAAATAGTCTATGAAAAAGTTGAAGAGCTGTCGTCAGACCAACCAATACCAACCAGGAAAAAACAACTAAAAAAGAAAAGTAGAGCAAATCACACTAGATTACAAAATAAAAGTGGTAATATAGCCAAAATGCACAATGATGCATTCCGAATGCAAACATTACGATTAATTCCTGGTTAGAACAAAAATTGTATGATTATCACTAAGCAGACAAGTATTCCACCTGATTAATTTGGCAGGGCTATTCTGAAGATTGTTGGCTTGTTTTAAGAATTTCTTGGATAGACATGATCAATAATACAGTTGTGCTTAGAAAAACACCACTGAAAACTAAAAACGTGCCTGGAACATATTCTGTGAAGAAAAAAATACTGTGTACAGTTTTGGCCAGGAACAGATATGGCTGGGCTCCATTTGTGAGTACTGGATCAAACCTCCTTAAACGGACTTGGGTGACCTTGACCTTGGTTGAAGAGTTGTTAACCTTGTATGTAACTAGCAGGACTATAAACTTTACCAAAAATAAAATAAGGATATCGAAAGATAAGGCAAACTAAAAATATCCAAAAACAATTATCCTTGGAACAGAAAACACAACCACATTTATGAATACCTGAGCATTTGACCAAAGGTCAAAAAGGTCTTGTTCCACAAGGACATTAAAAATGGTGAATATAGAAATTGAAAAAAAAAAAATTAACTATGTATTTTTATAGACAAATTAAAAGTTTGATTAAACAAATCAAAAATTGAGCTTTATTTATCACGAAACGTGAAATCTATTCATCATTATATACATACATACATGCATCACTTTTCTAGCATCTATTAATAAAAATTATTAGATATGTATGGCATACTTTCAAACATTATTGAAAAAATGGGAGATTTTTATAAACTTGAATGAGGTTTTTTGAATGACCAAATTTTTTATTGTTTTATTTATTTTTATGATAACTTCCATTCATGTTCGAGCTAATAAATTGCATGCATATATTATTTGCAAGTTATATAAAGTAATTATATATTATTGATAAGTTAATTGCATATAACGTTTTTTATAATATGAACACATTGTACTTTTTATAACCTTATTTTCAAAATAAATTTTATAATTCTAAAAATGTTTGAAATTTATCAACCCTAAAATGATTATCATATTGAGACTCTAATATCATAAGATATCTTGTATTTAAAGTAATATTTATGCAATCAGAATATTTAAAAACCTACCATAAGTATATTTCCAAACTTTACAAAGAAAATTAGATTTTAAAGTTTCATCAATTAAATAATATTTTATATCATAATACAAAGTAAATGGCAATTCATAATTTCTAATTTAGTTATATTTATAATTTCATATGAAAGTTTTCAAATAATTAAAAATATTATTTCATATTAGCTCTAATATTTTCCAACAGCCATGGATCCACGTCGTAAAGCACGTCCTCAAGCCATTCTCTATTTTGCCTTATTGTTGTAAGGGCTAAGTCCATTGCATTCTTTTCATTTGAACTAAAGTTTCCATAGCTTTCAGCAAACGATTCGAACTGTCAAGTAAAGAATATAATTATTACTATAAAATAATACAACTAGTGTTATTTCGTTTATGTTAGAAATACATATTATATTTTACTTGTTCAACATTTTCTTCGGTTACAATTCTGCTTCTAAGAGTATTGATGATACTCACAGTACTTGCTTCTAGCATCCTATAATAAAATTATACTATTATTCGAAAAAAATCCATCGAATATTTGCCTACAATTTTTTCTCGGCTATATACAGCAATATATATAATATAGCAATTATGAAATGATAAACTATTAAGAATTTTGAAAATTAAATAGTACTAACACTTCTTTAATCAATGTGAAGTTTTCAATCACAAAATCTACCACAATTTTTACACCTTTATAACCAGAAGTTGTTACAGATTCTACAATGATCCTCCTGTGAGTTTCTGTTATATCCAAATCTTTTTCAATTGCCTTCAACAAATAACTGAAAAATTATACACAAATAAATCAAAACTTTATTTATTTATTTTAAATCATATCATATATAAAGCATACCCTTTTATAATTTCATCATTTTCAGAACATGCCAAATTCCTAAGAATAACTAATTTTTCTGAATCTGATGCAGTATTCGTATATTTTGTCCAAAATGAATTCCATAAAGCGTTGCTGGCGTCCCTTATTCCAGCACAATAAATTACTGAACGTACATCAGGATCGATAGATTTAATATCTGTAATTTCAACTACATATGTATTTATTTGATATATTAAATTAAATATTTAAAAACAAAGTTTTCAATACAAACATCATTAAAAATAAAAAATATATATTTAAGCATTTATTATTAATGGTTTAACTCAAACAAAAATAGTCCTCATCTGTTTGGAATGTGAAACTTTAGTATAAAAATTATTTACTGAAAATGAAAGGATTCTTACCAATTGCGTTTACTGATAATTTTTCAAGTACATCTCGTGATTTTTCTCTACAATCTTTAATGTCAAAAGTGCATGCAATTGTTAACAATATATTTCTATTCATCTTAACGTCAAGTGTATCTTCTTCGTTAACTTCAAATCCAATGTGTTCATAAGCTTTTTTGACAATTTGACGCATATATTCCTGAAATTCACTTATTAGATTTACATTATTCAATCCATTTGAATTCTATTCAAAACTTACTCTGAACAGGTCATAATTTTCAGCTGCCGGCAACATTGTATCTAAAAACATAATTCTTGGATTGACTGTTAACCATGCAATATAGTCGATCTCTTCTTTCAAATAATATAACAAATTCAATGTTGTATTGTAAGACTGAAAGAAATTACAAATTTTAGTCTTTTCCCAAAATTTATTCATTGATGACTTGCATCAAACATACCATTCTTAGAGTTCTGGCAAATTCTAATGAATCATCAATTAACTGAACTCTATTGAGGATATGAATATTTTTGAAATTTTCAGATTGCAGCATTTCAGTTAAACGCTCCCAATTGTTGTCTTCATACATCACTCGATAATAACCTTAAAATTCATTATCATTTAATGTTGTATTTGAGAAATCAATATTATTTACAATTGTATCAAAAAAATTTACCGGTCATTTTTTTGTTTAGTATATACCATGCATTATCTCTTAAATTAATTTCTACAACCAATTCTGTTTCATTTGGAAGGAACCATTCTTGTACTGTTGTATTTTCAAAATCAAAGTCATTGGTTACTGCCCAAGAAATAGGAATGTACCATTTCTCATTGCTCGATAATGATTTATCTTGATAATATCTCTCCTAAAAACAAAATATCAAATTTCAATCTTTTCTTAAAATTACCTGACAAAATATTATTGTACCTGTCTTAATACGATCGATCTGTCTCCGACTGATCTTTTTGCATACAAAATTGGAAATCCTGGTGTTTCGGACCATAATCCTAAAACATCTTTAATAGCCTTTCCTGCTGGCAATACATTACTATCAGTTAATGCACTTTGTAATCCTTCAAACAATATGTCTGGTGTTCCTGAACCTTTTGGACTGAAAAAATAAATATTATCACTCCGTAGTCAAAAACCAAAGCTCGATAAATTCTGAACGTATTCACATTGATTTTAAATAATTTCTTATTCCTTTTTGAAAGTTATTTGTTCCCATGACATGCTCCATCATTCTCATAACACTTCCAGCTAAAACATTGTATTATTTAAAACAAACTATGTTTCATTATAATAATTCATACAAAATTGATCAAAATACATTTTTGGTAAGCAATAGCATTGAAGTTGCTATCGATTTCTACAGGTGATGATACTGATGATGTCATTGCATTAGTTGTCGGTAACGAATCTACAGCCATCGCTGTATAGATACAAAGAGGAACATACTGATCCATCATCCTCCATCCTGGTGTGACCTTTGAATATTTTCTATCATTTATTTTACTTTCTATTATAAATATTTTTTAATACATAATCTCTCATACTAATTCAATGCCATGATATTCCATGTAAGTAGCGAGACTTTCACTCAACCATGTGTAGTCCCACCATTCTGGAGTGACTTCGTTCCCAAACCACATGTGTCCATTTTCATGTGATATCACTGTGGCAACTCTTTGCAGTTGTCTAGTTGAAGTTACTCCAGGTTCGACAAATAAATTCAGTTCTCTACAAAAAAAAAAAAAATTTTAAAGACAATTATCTTTGTTAACGGTTTGCCTGCTTTATCATAGTAATGGTTTACTATAAGCGTTACTACAGACTAAGAAAAATCAACAATTATTGTATAAAGTTTACTGTTTTCATAAATAAAATGAATTATATACCCATAAATGACGAGTCCCCAATTTTCCATAGCTCCAGCAAAAAAGTCTGGTACTCCTATGTTATCTAATTTGCTAAGAGGATAAGAAACGTTAGTGTATTTTTCTATTGCAGCGATGTTTTTTTGGCCAAAATCAAGAGCGTATTTTGTATATTCTATTGCATCAGGTTTTGCAAAAACTCTATAGAGCTTAGGAAACAGTTGAGCTTGCCCTGGATCCTCATTTGATACAAATTCGAAATCAGAAACTACAAATGCTACTAAATATGAAGGCATTTTTACAGTTGGAGAAAAAGAGTATAATAACAACCCGTCTTCTTGTGGAGGTCTGAAAATAATAAATTTGTAAATATGTTTGATAAGTTCTTCAATCAATCACGAAAACTAAACTCAAAAATTGAAAAAGTCATAAAATTGGAACCTAACACTTGTTTCAACAAAAATATTAAACATTGAGATCGATTAATATTATTGAAGATGAAAATTTGGAAAAAAGTTTAATTATTTCTCATAAATGTATTTTCAAAAAATTATTATATGTAATTGAAAAATGACAAAAAAGTATTTTGATTAATCTCCACATAAATCTGTGTATAATTATCATATCAGATCAATGGAATTTTTCACACTATTGTGGAAAATGAAAAATACACAATAAGATAATTCATTAAAAATACCTATATACTTGTTTATAATCAATTGTGAACCAAACTATAACAAAGAATTGTTGAATGGTAACAACCCTTAGTCACGAGGAAAAAAACTATATAATAATTTATATGCTTGTCACTAAATATGATGATGACTATTTATTATATGATCTGTGATTAAAATATTAATTATTTTCAAAATATCAAACATGATTATGAAAAAGAGATCATTTTACTTTTTGATTTTGTTTGAACAAACAATTTTATCAAATGAAATAATTTTAAAAAAATATGTGTTCATAAAATTTTCATTAAAAACTAAAATAAACATACAATGATGTAACATTAGTTTGTTCAGTATTACAGATGGCATGATATCCTGATGGTACATAGATATTAGTCTGAAAAATTGCTTTCAACCCAGGTTCGTCATAACAAGGAAACGCTTCCCTAGCATATATTGCTTCAAATTGAGTTGCCGCCAAATATCTAATTGTAAAATAAACCAAATTCAATTTGAAAAAAGAAAACAAATTCATAGAAATGAACCATTTAATAATAAATACCTTCTTGTACCATTGCTTTGAATGTACGAACTCAAATACAATCCCCGTAAATTTGTTCCATACTTACCTAGATAATCGATAATTATTTTATACTCATCATTTATTACCAAATTTTCTTTAAGTGTAATTGTCAGAAAATGTGTGTCATCTACTGACAAGGAATGACTTTCATAAATATCGGAACCATTGTCTTTCGTGACAGAAACCTTCGTGATATTAAGTCCATTTGAATGTAGAGTGATTTTGTTTTCAGTCAGATGAGCCCTCACATCAATTTCAACTTTACCCCCGAAGGAATTTTGTTTGTTAGGATCTATTTTCAGAATCAACACATAATTAGAAGGTGTAGTTGCTTTTGGAAGTCGATATTTTGCCGGATCGCTTCGAATTGCTGGTAGAGACGACAATTTTTCATTTCCAAAAAACGGAATTTTCGTAGCACTGACAACACATAGCATCAAGCCAGCCAATATAAATATTGATCGAGACATTTTCGAAAATTTCACATGAAAAATTAAGATTTTTAAATTGCGTAATGCGCAAGCTAATCGCTACTTACACGTTTTTTTATCGAATGATTTGATTTTTGAAATCAACAATTTTTTTTTAAATTCTGTATTATGCGATAAGCAAATTCAATTTAATCGATTTATTTAAGAAATAATTTTTATATATAGTGTGGTGTATAAGTAATAGACTCAAATTTAGTGAAGAATTTTCGCAGCACCTACAACGCGTAGGGTTAAACTAGCGATTAAAATTAATTTTAATCGGAACATTTCCAAAACACGTCTTATGAAAAAATATGAAAGGTCATTAATTGCTCTAATAAAGTGATTAAGTTTACGATTTAGATGTTTCGCTACTTAACAATGTGTAGTTTTGAAAATCAATATGTTTCGTCTTAACACGTCCTCAATATACGTGATAAGCTGATAAGATTTGTTGTTGAAGATTTTAATTTTCAATATATAATATAATATATACATTCATTTAATTGAATAAACATTAAACATATTTGAATAAATATTTTTTAAATAATTCTTTTTATTCATTTTATAGTTAGACTTTTCTTATTTCGTAGTACTAAGCGCATGTTTGTCATTATTTTGTATTATATTGTAAAATAATTAAAACAAAGCTTTCAATCATAAAGCATCAAGTTTCTTTTTTATCATACCATTATTTAGATATTGTTGTTCGTCACCAATTTTATGTGACATCTTTTCAAATGATCGAATCTCAGACATCTAATTCTGTGATACTTTGATTAATTCCGTGATAGCATACTTAATTTTGAGAAAAGATTCGTAATATTGTATTTTTATAGAAAAAACATTGACATTGAAATGTTATAGAAAATTTACCATTTACAATATTTTAACAAAATAACTCTTGATTTTATTTATATACTTTTCGTAGTTTCGAGAAAATCAGAAGTAAATGAAAAAAACAATTTTTCTTAGTAAAAATATTTTTAATAATGAATATTTTCATCAAATTTCTCTTAAAACACGAAGTTGTTAATATAAAATGCTAAAATAATGCTCAGATTCTACAGTGTGGTGTATAAACGTGATAAGGAAATTTTAATACAAGATTTTGAGTAACATCTCACAATATTTTAGAAAACGATATTCTATTTTATCTAGTTTTATTTAGATGTCACAATAAAACTAGACATATTCATTGCACAACATAAATGATATTTTGATTTTTTTTTCTCAAAAAACATTTCTCATTTTTAATCACATTTGAACAATTTAAAAAAAGATTTGCAACACAGATAATACAATTAATATCATTTATTCATATACGTGTACATTTAACAAATTTTCAATTATATTATCATTATTAACATTTTGAAACAATTCTATCGTTTAATAAAATGATATCACCGATGATACGATGACAAGAACCACTTAAGCGGCCATCGCCAAATTGGCGTTCAATTCAACATTTTGCAACAACCATGGATCGACATCGTAAAGCACGTCCTCCAGCCATTCCCTATTTTCTCTTATTGTTATAACAGCTCTATCCACTGCAATTTTTTCTGCAGCAGTAAATCCTACATAATTCATAGCGAAATCTTCGAACTGTCAAAAAAACGCATTATAAAATTGTTTGTATTACACATTTTTGTTCCTTATCAATCTGTCTACAGCAGCAAAAGCAAAAAATCAACTACAATGACAGTGAGATGTGTGGCATTCGTAGTATAATATTATATATTGTTTTTGAGTGCTTTAGGTACTGTAGGTAGATTGACCACAACACAAATTTTCAACTTACGTCTTTAGCGTTCTTTTCGGTAACAATTCTACTTCTAAGGGTGTTGATGATGCTCACTCTGTGCGATTCTCCCATTCTGCAAATGAATTGATGTTATCATTGTGTTAAATATATTTTGATAATCATTTGAGAATATATATATAAGTATAAAGTTATACTAACACTTCTTTAATTAATGTGAAGTTATTCGATACAAGGTCTGCGGCATATTGTGCACCTTTATAACTAGAAGTAGATGCAGATTCAATAATTAACCTCCTGTGAGCTTCGGTGTAAGGTGCATCTTTATGAGCCGCATGTCTCAAATACCTGAAAATTTTTATTTGTAAGCATTTAGTATATTTTTTTAAACTAAATTTAGTATATTTGAAATTAAATTATAATCGGCAACGTACTCTTTCAAAATTACATCATCTTCAATACATGCCAAATTCCTAAGGATAAGTGATTTTTCTGAATCTGATGTAGAACTTATATATTTCGACCAATATCTATCCCATAAAATATCATCGGCGTCTCTCATTCCACTACAATAAATTGTAGTTCGCAGATCAGGGTCTATGGATGCAATATCTGAAAAATATTGACATTTTTACTTATCAAATCATTAAATTACCGTATTATTAAAAATAATATGGCATCGATTAATGCAAGAGAAATTTTATGACCAAAATCGTCATTATAAATAAGAAATAGATAAATAGCTCATTTACTACTGCAACGGCTGATAAGACTGATATAAAATTAAATTATTATTATTATTATTATTACCAATTGTTCCTGTTATTAATTTTTCAAGTACTTCGGTAGACTTTTCTCTACATTCTTTAATGTCGAAAATACATGCAATTGTCAACAATGTATTTCTATTCATTTTGACATCAGGTTTATCTCCATCGTTTACTTCAAATCCAACCTCTGTATAAGCTTTTTTGACAATTTGACGTACATATTCCTAAAATTCATTTGATCAATTTTCCTTGTTTTTTTAGTATGAATATAAAAATTTAACATAAAACTTACTCTGAACAGATTGTAATTTTTTGCTGCTGGTAACATTGTATTCAAAAACGTGATTCCTGGATAGGCCGATAACCACGGAATATAGTCGACCTCTTCTTTCAAATAATATAACAAGTTCAATGTTGTG
>JAOXNN020000006.1:7869828-7882115 GCA_028571205.2 Hydropsyche betteni
GTCTGCGCTGCCACGTTTGGCATAGCGGGGCCTCTCGTCCCCATAGGCGCTTAAAGAAAACCGCATGGGGGGCAGGTTGGCGCTCATAAAATAATCCAAAACCGTAAAAGCCCTTCTGGCAGAGAGCTCATCCGCAGCGCCAGGGGTTCTGGGCGTTTCACCCGCTGCCGTATGTCCGCTGATATTCACGTCCAAGGGTATATGCTGCATAACAGGAGAAAGGCTGGCAAGCAACTTTTGCGCTCCAGGCGCAAGGGCATACGAGTTCTCCTTAAAAAGAACGCCCCCTGACATAACGATCATCACTCCATGATCTTCTTCAATAATTTCAATATATTCATCTATATCTCCCTTAGGAATCTCCACCGGGTACTCTTCTTCGGGGAAGAGCAGGTCTTTCATCCTCGCCAGGTTGTGGCGCACCTCTCCCTTGTCTTTAAGGAGGGAGTCTACCGCTTCAGCCCGCTTCAAGGTTGCCGGGCCTGCGGTAAAAGAAGGGAAAGTCATGCCCGCGTCCCCCAGGCTGATTCTGGCAATGGCGCTCGAATCCATACTCGACATGCTAAAAAGCAGCACAAAAAAAGTAAAAAGCAGTGTGGTTGTGTCTGCGTAGGTTAAAAGCCATTGGGTTTTTCTCGCCGTGGTTATTTTACGGCGCAGCGGCCTGGCTCTATGGTTGTTTCTATGGCGCACGCCCCTCTCCTTCTGGCCTTTGTGCGCCGTCCCAGTAGCCCGGCACAGGTTGCCTTGCCTCAGGCATGGGGCTTTCAGGCCCCTCCAGGTCAATTGTTCTTTAAAGCGTCGTATTACATAAAATAAATTCTTGTGATTGTGTAAACAATTTTAAGAAATTACATAAACATTCATAATTTAGGGAAATTAATTAACAATACAAAGAGTAATTTTGTATATAAACATAAAATTTATGCTTCATTTCGGCAATTTATATTATTATATTATAGAACCGAAATCTTAGAAAAATTATTTACTTAAGCCAAAATGAATTTCAATGTTGAAGATGAAAAAAAAACTCAAGAGCGAAGAGGATACTGATATAATAATTTAATATATCTTTTTTCTGAAATCTAGACAAGTATACTCAAAATAATACATATACAATTGAACACATTTATTTTTTCAATTTAAGAATTTTTTTGCAGTACACCGGAACTCGATCATAAAGAGCAACCGAAACATATCAACTGTACAAATCGTTATCTATAATCGTTGTGTATAGATTACTATTAAATTTTAACTACCAATATCTATAACTAGTATATAGGCCCGATGTTAATAATATCGGCTGTGGTTTTGTTAAGAAACAGAAAACGATAAAATGTGAAAACCCGATTGTGTGAACCCAAAATGTGTACTCGATTTGAATATTTAATTAATAAAATCAAAATAGTTCATTTGTTATTTGTTTGTGACATATAGGCAAAGCCAGAAACAGAGGCTACCCGATGCCCGTACTTGATTTGAATATATTTAATATTTAATTAATAAAACCAGTTCATTTATTATTGTCATAATAACGACATATAGGCAAAGCCAGAGACAGTACGTAATAAGCATCATATTACAGACGTTAACTGTATACGCATATAAAGACCAAATTTGCGAAAAAGTCGCGAGCGTCATCGAAAAAACGAACACACAAAAATCCGCTATTATACATAGGGGATTGGGTGGTCAGTACCTATAAGTAATCAATTAAATATTTCATTGGTTACTATGACAATGGTCTAAATAATTCTTTCCGATGGTTGAATTTGAAGTTATGTTAGTTTAATAGTAGTAGTTAATAAGTTAAGACTACTTAGTTAAGTTAGTTGATGGTTAATTTGGAGTCTTGGTTCTTTTGAAGTATTAAACGTTGAATTTGGAGTGTGAAAACCGCAATACAAAAAGTTGACAGTATTAATTTTTAAAACTGATCACAATCGAATTTTTAAACGGACTATACTATTTCCATGCAGTTTTCAAAACCTAATTTTTTCTATAAAAAAAAAAAAAAAACGAAAACAACCCATTTTTACATAAAATACCACTCAAACTACACTCATTTAATAATATTTTGACATTGAAAAAAAATCCACAAGTTACACGAACACGAATTGTCCTTTTCAACAAACTCGAGCAACACGACGCCGATCAGAACAAAATCGCGATTTTACGCTTCGCCTATCGCGAGGCGATATTTATGCAAAATCAAAAATTAAAATCGAGGAGCTCCCCTTTTGGGCCTTCCTCATAAAAAAATCTGGTGGCTGTCCAACTATTCTAAAATAATACGAGAAACGCCTATATTTATACGCACCGCGTATATAGGTTAGTTCCATGCCAGCGGCTATTATCAAACATTACGCGTTTTAGCTTTTTTGCATTGCGAAAAAAAAGAAAGTGCATGTTTCGTGTTTCTAGTGACATGTTGCGGATATTGCAGATTAGTTCGTCCTCGTTTCGATTTTTTTTCGCATTTAAAAAATTCAGACTGCGAAATGATGTGAGACAATTTAAAATATCTACTTTTTATAGAGGTCTTCATTACACGTTTTTGTCATCAAATTTTAGGCTTCTACCAATTTTCATTCTATAATATAATATGTAAAGCGAGAGGAATGATGTGTTTTGCGAACCATTTTCAATGTCAACACAGACGACATTGACCCCGAATCGTGTACTGATTCAAATTATATTCTCACTGCGTTTTACAATGAAAAATTGATAACAGAAATTGATTTTGCTGTATGCACACATATACGAATAGAATTTATAAAGTATTTTTGAATATAAACGAAAATGGGGGGATAAATCGCACGAATGGTCAGTTCTAAAAGCGGGTTTGACATAGAACTTTGCGTAACGTTTCATTTCGATCTCGATTGATAGTCGATTTTTTCGTGTATATCAATTTAAGATTTGTATTTGTTTTATTTTGAATGTATTCAATATAAGTTAAATATGAATTACCAGCATAGTTTAGATGTGTAATTTTTTCGTTGAAGGGAATTTTCATGTGTAGATTTAAAATCGTTCAAACAATTTTTCATGTTTTCGCTAACATTTTTAAAGCTGTCCGCATCAGATAAATATTCTAAAAAAAACAACAATTTTTATTTATTATTTTAGAGTTAATATTAAAAAATCATTAACCATTTTGGAAATCTTCATTGGAACAAAGCAGATGAACAAAACTATCCATATGTTCAATTTGTTTCATCACGATAGGCCTTTGTGTCTCGCCTAAACAAGTTTCACTCCATTCTTCTATACACGATGACGATACAATGTAAGATCTGCAAAAATCAATATGTATAATGTAAATATATGACGTATAATCATCATTCGATCATTTTTTCATTTCAGACTCGCAAATCTGGTCGATTTCTTCCTTCGAAGACGGAAAAATCGTCGCATTTTCCGAATTCGCGATACAATTCTTGATGATGACGTCACATTCTGTCGATCCGTCGATCGGAATTAAGTTGCCTGAAATTGAAATATTATCATTGGCCGAATTGAAGATGCTAAATTTCAATAGAGAACCGTTCGAAACGCACAGAGCAAAATCAAAAATGAAATCGGCCAGTACATTTTGCAATTGAAATGCATTCCGTTCAAGTTCAGGAAACTGAATGGAAAAACAAATGAAAAAAATGAAAATCCTTGAAAATATTCAAAGTGTTTTCTCATATATGATCGCAGGTGATTTTTTTTTATTTGAGTCAAACCTATTTTTAGACGTTAAAGTATTAGCGGTTGTAACTAATTTATCGATGTTGACTTTTCAACGACATCTTTCATAGAAGTTGATAAATATTTTGTGTCGTTTTCGAGTTTTTTCGTAATTGAAAAATCGATTTTCGATTTAATTATAAGATAATGATCGGTTTGTATGCAAATGATTTATGAGACGTTTTGAGATTGATTAGTTTAAGGGTTGTGTATTATTCTGAAGATATTTCACAATTGATTTTTAATAAAAAAATTAATAAATCAACATTTCAATAACTAAAATTTATCTAAATATTATCATCCACATATTTCAGAAAAATATAAATATCATATTTACAATAAAGATTTCTAATAACAGCCAACCCTGTTTTGAAAAGAAAAGAAAAAACCTTAATCACATTCGTGTCATACTTTCACTTCGTTTCGCATTTTCGTGCACATCAGTTTTCCACACAAAATGAGATAATTGCGAATTTGAAAAAAAGCTACTAATATTTACGTAAAAACGTCAATTTCAGCAAACATTGAAACGAAAATGAATGGGAACGCCAATCATTATGAAAATGGGTTCAAATCCCATCACGTTCAAAATCCGAACCAACGACAACAAATGGAAAACCTGAAAAAAACCGACAATACAGATGGAAATAGTACGTATTTTGAAATGATTATATATATATTTTTAAATAATTGTATTTTTCGATTATTACAGCAACTGACTCGCACTTTGCACATCCTCAAATAACGGAAAATGATGGTTTATTGTTGGACGAACACGACAGTTTTTATCACACGACGAAGTCTTTGTTGGTTCTTTTTCAGATCATGGGTGTTATGCCCATCATGAGAGTTCCACCTGGTACAATTTGAATATTTATAATATTAAAAAAATGATTTTAATATAAATAATCTAATATCGATTATAGAAACGAAGACTGCTTATAGGACGACATACACATGGATTTCTACCGCTACTTTTTGGGCTTACTTTATATGGATAGTTGAATGCGTTATAGTAGTTTACGGTAAATTTATGAAATTATAAATTATAGGTTGTATTTTAATACCAAATTTAATATATTAAATGTTTCATATTTATGTTAAGAGGTCAGTACTAAGGGTGATCAGTATTTAAATTAAATAGTAAATATTAAATGGTAAGTTTTATTATGTCGGATGGTCAGTATCAATATTGATAGCACTGATGGGCGAAAATTTTTTGCATTATCGGGAATTTTCCATAATATTTTGATGAAATAATCTTTCAAAGCTTTCATTTTTGAACTTATATATATAAGTTCATTTATATAAGTCATTTACCTACTGGACACATACTTTCCGTAAAAAAAAACCCTGAACATTAACCCCCCCCCGTGCAAATAACCTACCGTGCATTAACCCCCCGCGCAAAAATCTCCACCATGGATAAAAACAAGTATAGGGGAGTTCGTGTCCAGGGGATATGTATCCTAATATTAATTTAACAACTGAAAGTTAGATTAACTATTACTCATACTGATCACGTAACAAAATTATACTGTCTCGAAAAATGTTTAAATACTGACTTTTGTTCCCCAAATAAATTGGTTTTGAATCAAATTTCAGTGGCCAAAGACCGTATAGCGACATTCGCCAACAATCCCGACAAGAAATTCGACGAAATTATCTACAGTGTCATCTTCATTAGTATTCTCATACCGCATTTCTTGCTTCCTTTGGCTTCATGGCGACACGGACCTCAAGTAGCAATATTCAAAAACATGTGGACGCATTACCAAGTGACGACCTCACAATTTCAATGCGAATATCATAAATTGTATAGAATATGATTTGACTTTTGCGTATTTTCAGTTGAAATATCTCAGAGTTACTGGAATGCCAATTGTGTTCCCGAATTTGTATGTTTTGACTTGGGTACTTTGCTTTGCGGCATGGGGACTCAGTGCTGCTGTTATATTGACTCAATTTTATTTGCAACCCGATTTTGAATTTTGGCATACTTTTGCGTATTACCATATCCTCGCTATGTTAAACGGATTTTGTTCATTATGGTACGATGCAATGATTAATACTAAATTTGATTGAAACTCTAAAATAAAAAAAATATTTCAGGTACATCAATTGCACAGCTTTCGGTACAGCTTCTAAAGGTTTGGCGGCAAACTTGCAGAAAGCCCTCGAAAGTGAAAATCCTTCTATGAAATTGGTAGAATATCGCCATTTATGGGTCGATCTTTCTCATATGATGCAACAATTGGGTAAAATTCGATTCAATTCAACAACATTCGGACACAAATAAATAACTTTGACATTTTAAAGGTCGCGCATATTCCAACATGTACGGAATATATTGTCTGGTGATATTTTTCACAACGATCATATCTTTATATGGTTCGTTGTCGGAAATCGTCGAAAATGGCCTCAGCTATAAAGAATTTGGTTTATTCGTTCTGAGCGGTTATTGCATGGGACTTCTATTTATTATATGCAACGAAGCTTACCACGCATCTAGAAAGGTTTTAGACATATGATACATATGTATTTTGAAAATAAATTAATATAAAAACTGAAATCTAGGTCGGATACGAGTTTCAAGTGCGTCTGTTAAATGTCAACTTGTCCGCAATGGACTACAACGCCCAAAAAGAAGTGGAAATGTTTTTGGTTGCAATTGCCAAAAATCCGCCGATTATGAATCTGAATCAGTACGCGAATATAAACAGGGAACTGATAACTTCTGTAAGGATGTCGAATTTGTGTCGTTTTAATCGAGTTTGTGCCACATCGATGATTTATACAAATGTGTTTCCAGAACATCTCCTTCTTGGCAACTTACTTGGTCGTGTTGATGCAATTCAAATTGACGCTTCTTCGACAAGCAGCGAGAAACAAAGTTAATGTGCCTCATCATCATGCTGTGAATGTCAATATGACCGGATCTCATTAGGAACACGAAGAAAATTATTTTGATTTGAAATGTATTTAGAGGATATAAGAGTAACGAAAGCAGTGGTGGACCATCTATTTATAGTAGACTCGAAGGTTTAAAGATGGTAATCTTTTGGAAAGAGTATAATAGATAAGCTGATTATTATAGCAAATCTATTGCACCCTTTCAGAAAGATTGTCGTCTATAAAAACCTTTATTATTATGTTTTTCTGAAAGATGGTCAACTATAGGTGCACGGTTTATCGTTTGTGTCGTTACCCTATAAAGTGTTGAGATGTGGGTAGTAGATAAAATGCACACATGCAATTCGATATTTTCGCTTGAACTTTGAACTTATTGCACAATGTATTATGTAATAGTTATTGATTACTTTTTCGAAAAAAGGAAAACGTAGACTTTTTCAATTTTGTATTGCTTAAAACATGTTTCGTGTTCCATATGGAAAAATGCAAATTGCTGAAACTTGTACGTGCAATAGTTATGCAATGTGTTTTACGTGCACGCAATTTTCTTAAGAGTTGAATTAAATAAAAAAATAATTTATCAATAAATATTTTTTTATTATTTAATTTGAATAATCATCTAATTTATATTTATAAATATAAAGAAAATGAAATAAATTATTTTGATTATGTAATCTGATCAAAATATATTTTGATTATTTCACCAAGCATAATTCAATCCGAGTCCATTGTAGGATGTATGTGCAACGGCTGGTGCAGCAGAATATGCTACTCCCAAAAGTCCAGGAGCGCCCACGACAGCTTTGGGTGCTATTATTCCATGACCGTAAGCTGGAGCAGCGTAAGCTCCATAGGCTGGAACTCCATAAGCCGGAGATACGTAACCCAATCCTGGATTACTTATGCGGACATCAGATTTGCGTACACTTGAAAATGGAGTGTCAATGCTCTTAGAATATGTAGATACTTGACCAAGGTTTCCAAAAGATCTGAGTATGTTTGAAGAATGAGAAGCCAACGCTGGGTTGATATAGGAAGGAGCTGCATAAGCCGGAGCACCGTAACCGATCGGATATATGGCCTGGGCATAAGCCACCATTGCCAAAACTAAAAAGTACTATAAAGATGTTAATATTTTTTTTATGACATATTAAAATATTAAATATATAGACTTACTCTGAGTGCCATTTTTGCTGTTCGAACTTGTTGTGTCGAGACTTTTCATGAAAGCAGTCTTTTATACAAAGACTACGCCCAGTGATAATTGAATGGGTTTTAAAAATTGTTCTAAGGTTGCATATAAAATAAGCCCTCTGGGTAAAATTTAGTCACTTTCAAAAGTGCAATGCTGTTGGATTATAATTCGAATTCGAATGATCGATATACTTTATGCTAGTAGTAGTGTATCTATAAAGCATATATGTTAAATTATACAATATTGAAACATAAAACCAATTATATACATACTGTTTAGGTCACTAAAGGACATAAATCGATTTCTTAGATTGCGTTATAAAAGCAGTATGGTTTGCACAAATAAAAATACATCAAGGTTTTCACAATAGTCTTGAATTACATTGACAGTTTTTACTTTCAATGCCCTTTGGAAAAACATGAAACATTGAAAAAAAATTCATTTTCAATGCTTATGTAATTTTTTTATATAAGGAAAGTTTTTTTTTATATTCAATATTTTTATTTAAATGGTAAATTTAATTTTGGCGATTATGACATTCTAATTGTTTCAATATCAAATCCTGATAAAAGATTATATGAGTAATAAATAAAATAAAGTTTGACTTTGAAAAAGTTTTTATTAATATAAACAAAAATTCAACAAGTCAACGAGCAAACAATGCTATAAAGCATTTAGCTTTACATACATTACAAATAATATATTTTAAAAAAAATTACATAGAAAACGTCCAGTTAAAAGTAATGAATTTCTACGTTTTTCAAGCAATGTGCAATTTAAGTATCGATAAAAAAAAAACCATAATAGTATAATGTGCGAGTTTTTACAAAAAAATTTAGGACAAACTTCAAAAATGATTATTGAAAATCTTTGGTACACACTAGTATATATTATAAAAATTTTAAAGCTATCTTAAATAATTTAGGAAGCTCTGAAGTTCAGAAATATTACTGAAAATTATGTAAGCTTGGTAAATATCACACATTATAACATTTGTTATTATACACTAACCTTTCATTTGACAAATCAAATTTAACATAAAATCTAATCGATAAAAACGTTGTTCAAAGTTTATTTGAGAATGAAAAAAGGAATGAATATTTATTAATAAAGACTATAATATTAAAAAAAATTCCATTTACATAAAAAAATATTGTTCTTTGTATAAAAAAATAAATGGATACAAACAATAAAAAAATATAGTACAAATAGAAAGATGTTGAAAAAAATTTGTTCATTTTGCTTTCTTGTTAGTGTTTTTTTCTCGTCTGACTTTCATAATCACATAATGAAAATAGTATTGATAACACAATGCAATTATTCGCAGAGGTCCTAAAAGCAACGATTGGATCAAAGCACTCATAAGTCCCGGTGATACGATTCCGTAAAGAGTCAACAACAACCACCCTTCGAATCCGACTGACGAATACGGTTTTCCATTCTATAAAAGAAAATAAATAAACAGGACATTCAAACAAAACATTTATACAAAAACACAAAAATTACCATGGCATCTTCAACCATTTGCTTAGCTACCACGTCTGGAGAATATAGACCGCCTCCTCCTGAAATAATTTTAGTTTCAGGCGGTTTCGAAGTCTCTTCCACTTCAAATCCTGGCGTGTCCGTATCGGGAGGGAACGAAATCGTTACCGTAACTCCGGTACCGATAGTTTCGGACATCAGAGCTTCTCCTAATCCGCGAACAGCCCATTTAGTTGCTCCGTAAGCGCTATAACCGAAAACTCCTGAAAATATACAACACATTTTTGAAAATTGAACTGTTAATTGATTTTACTTTTTGAAACAAACCTAATAGAGCAGCTTGCGTCGATACAAGAACGATAGATCCTTCTCCACGCTCCTTCATAGAAGGTAACACAATCTTAGTGGCCCATAACGAGCCCAAAAAGTTCAAATCAGTCAACCATTTCACATCCTTTTCAGACATATCTTCCAATTTCCCACAAATTGCAGTTCCGGCGCAATTGATCAACATGTATATTGGTCCAGCTTTCGATTCGGCTTCCGATATGCCCTGTTTGATGGCTTCGTATCCAGTCGCTACGTTGAGGGATTGAGTGAAAAGCCTTTGCTGTGAACCGGGATATTTAGAGCATATTCTCGCCGCGGCTCTTTCGAGTTTGACGACATTGCGAGCCGCTATTGTGACGACGGCTCCTAAAGATAATGCATATTCGGCTGTAGACAGACCGATTCCGCTCGATCCGCCGATGATAAGGATATGGCGGCCTTTTATGTTAGATTTTTTTGCGTAAAACAATTGTGAAATCAAAATTAATACTAGTATAGCGACAGCGAGACCTAGAATTAGCCACTGTATCATTATTGTGAGCGACTGCTGGGATTTAATGAAATGATCTGTAAAAACATGAAAAAAACATACATAGTACAAATGAAAGTGAAATGAAAATCTATAAGATAAGTGTTATTTATTATATGAATATATTTTTTTTAGTCTCTGAAACTTAGTATAGTAAGTTTAACTTCATAAGATTTAACTCTTATCTATTTTTAATCAGTTACAATTTAGTGATAATCTTGTTATATTTTATAGATTAAGTGTTACAGTATTGCTTAATTTATATTATTAAGTTTTAACCTGTATTAAATAAAAAGGCATAAATGATTATTATTAGTTCATAAAATAATCGAAGAAAAGTTAAATCAGGATATTTGAAAACATAGTTTTGCTCTAATAGGTTAATATAGGCTATGAAAAAATAGTTTAATTCATTTAAATTTACTATTAGTTTCTATGATTGAAAACATCAAATTTTATTTCGTACCAATTTCTCAACACAGCAGTTGATTGATTAACCATTTATAACCAATAATGATAAAGAAATTCATATGTAGACGAGTTTCAGAGAAAATAAAATAATTGATAAAGCAACTCCCCAGTCAACTCATAAGTACATCATGTGCCAAAGAAAATATACGAAAAAACATTATTATAATCATTTTAAATATAAATTTCACTTACCGGTTAAGCCAACATTCAGTGAGACAAGACAACGCCTACAAAAACGAAAAACGTCTGACAGGTCCAAACATCAAAATTACGAAATGTCAAAATGACTTTTTAGTTCGAAAAAAAATCAGAGGGCCTTTACACCTTGTTTACTGTTTATTTTTGAATTAACGAGCTGCCCTTGATTTAAATGGTGAGATTTAGCTGTGCTATAAAAAAGTGTTAAAACGAATTATTTGTGCAATAGAAAAATATATGATGTGCATTATTTTTGGTGCATTAAAGAATCTTGTATTGAGCATTATTTTATTCAGTGTGCAATAAAAAGAAGTGCAGTATAAAGTGAGCATTTTTTTCCCCCCTTAATATTGTTATGTTCGATGTTGTACTTGAGTATTTTTAATAATATATCTAATAATAAGCTACTAATAATAAGGGGGAAGTGGTATGAAAAAGCCATATTTTGAAAGAGCCGTTTTCATTTACTCGGTAGTTTTTTGATGAATCGTGCAGGTCTTAATATTTTACGATAGGAACACTAGCCAGATATCACTCATAAAAATTTAACTGCTTATTGAAAACAGCGCCGGTACGACGTTTTGAAAATTTCGTCGTCGTCAAAAAACTTTTGAGTTCATTTTAATTGTTTTTATGATTACAAATTTAAAAATATCGTGGATTTTGGAAAATATTCTGTCATTACTTACAGAAATGAATAAACAATAACAGTAAAATCTCACTAATCCAGCACTTCAATAGACCGATAGTCCAATAATCCGGCACCCTCCGCCCGCACCTCCTCCGCCCCTCTCTAGGCGTAGACCTCAATTAAGGATTATCTTAAAACTATGTAATTAGTTAATTGTGGAGATATGTTACAGTTACAAAAAAGCCTGTCAAACATGAACGCAAATACATACATTATATTCTCTTTATGAAGTGCTTTATTTTATTTATTATGAATTTTTCTCTATAAATCCAGTTATCCGAACATTCCAATAATCCAACACTATCTAATTTTTAATAGTGCCGGATTAGTGAGATTCTACTGTACTTATTACAACAATTTTTTCATTTATTTATGAGAAGTTGGGAGGTTGGCACGCTTCATGGGTAATGAGTGACACTCAAGGGCAATAAGCGACTTTTACCTATTTATTTATGATAGTAGGAAGACTTGACAATTGGTTGAAAAGCACGAGCGCTTGACACAAAGAGGCCACGAAACTTTTTGTTCAGGTATTGGAGCAATATCATTAGTATTCAACGCTTCGATCAATATCAACTCAAAACCCAATTTTTTCGTTAGGTTGGATTAGATTGGGTTAGGTTGAACGTAGGGTTGCCAGATGATAATTTGATAAAGGATGGCAGATGGGTCTAAAAAGGAGGATTTTCAGTAAAAAAGGAGGACATTCAGAAATTAAACGAATTTTTTTTATATTA
>JAOXNN020000006.1:7882215-7899801 GCA_028571205.2 Hydropsyche betteni
TTCACATGTCATGTTTTTGAAGTTGTATTGAGTAAGAATTAAAGATTTAACTGACTGCACACTTACAATCAGCCGCCATTCTCCCTTTTTCGCCTCCCGCCAGCCCCGCCCGATGTTTAGCAAAAAAGAGGACTTACAGTAGGTAAGGGAGGACGGGAGGACAAAAAATGGAAAAGAAGGACATGTCCTCCTTTTGGATACCATCTGGCAACCCTAGTTGAACGTCAAAAGTTGGATGCGAATGTGTGCGTGAACTTAGAACTTGTAACTGGATTTGTATATGTATGCGTTTCATCGCTTGAGAGGTTGGTACGCTCACGGGTAACGAGCGACACTCATGGGCAACAAGCGACTTTTACCCAAAAATTTTCCCAATTAAAAAAAAAATCATAAAAACACCTCCCAAAAATCGCAACAATGGTAGCAATTCGCACCGTTTGGTCTGTTTAGTTAGACATTTGGCAAACGTCAGTGCGCCCCCCTCCACCGCAACCGAAGGCCATCGCTCGGCTCAGTCGTGGTCTGCGGTGCGTTTCAGCCGTTTCAGCCGCTCCAAACGTGCGAATCGGCCTCTCATGAATGAAAGTCGCCCCCCCCGCTCCGGGGGGCGCTCCCCGGCCCGCCCCCCGCGCCCCCCGCGCCGGCGCCCCCCGAGGCGGCGCTCCGCCCAGCGCGTCACCGATACGCAAATAGCTGTCGCCTGTACATTTGTTACGCGCGCGTTACGCTTCGTTTCAGGCGTATATTCGTTTCAGGCGATTCATAAGGCTGCGGTCGATGATCGTTTTCAGCGAGTTCTGAAAAATCGATATGCCGTTCAGATCCGCGGCGAGGTGCATGCGATGACTCATTAGCTTTGTTCGTGCTATACGAGGATTTTCTTCGATTATGAAAATTATCGTTTATTAATATCGACGATTAGATATTATTGTAATATGGTGCATGTACGCCTAAAAACTCTTTTTATACGGTTTATTAAAAATAATCGATTTTATAAAAATATAGGTCAAAGACTATAGTGGATTATTTATTTGTAGTTGATCGTCTTTGAGAAAAACATAAAAATCAAAGTTTTCAAAGATGATGATTTTTCGGAAGTGGTGCAATCGATATGCAGCTTATCTGTCCCATCCTTTTCGAAAAATTATCATGTTTAAAAACCGCTATTTTTACGTTTTTCTAAGAAATGGTTAATTACTGGTACAAGGTCGACCACTGATGTATTACTTTAGTTTATAAAAAAAATTTATTGTGATGAAATCGCCAAAAAACATTGAAAATTATCGTTTAATAACTATAATTGTATACTGATCTAGTACGAATCTTACTGTTGTGGCATGATAATACATATTGGTGATAAACCATCCATATTTGACTATCTTACAATAAAACAACTCAAAAATTAAGGTTTTCAAATACGATAATCTTTCGAATAAGTGTAATCGATTAACTGCTTTATAAATCTTATCTATCCCATCCTTTTTGAAAGATTATCGTCTTTTGAAAACCTTAATTTTTACGTTTTTCTGTGAGATATCCTATACGTACTATTATGCCAAAACAGTAAAATCCATACTAGGCCAGTATACAATTATAATTATTAAATGGAAATTCACGATTTTTTTTCGACGATTTCTCCACAAACAAAACATTTTTTACAAAGTAAGATAATGCATCAGTAGTTAACCGCCTACCAATAATTGACCGCTTCTCATAGAAATGTGAAAATCAAGGTTTTTTAAGACCACTATCTTTCAAAAAGGATGCGATAGATATCTATTGCACCCTTTACGAAAGATTATCGTCGTTAAAAATCATAACTTTTACCTTTTTTTGAGAAGTGGTTAAACACTAGTGTCATTACCTTATATTTGAATGGAAGTTCATACATTTTTTTTACTGAAAAGTATCCTCCGTATAAAAAGACAATCGGGTGTATTAGTTTATTCGATGCTTCAGTTGTTAATGCTTAGTAAATTTTATTTTTGGAATCTAATATAGATTTGTCCGTGAAAAGCTTATTATTTTTAATAAATATGCATTCGTAAATAATCGAAACGCTTATTATTCAAATACAAACGATAAAACCGAACAACGTTCAATACAATAATCTTAATACGACTGACAATATCTGCGTCCATTGCAATTTATTACAAATTGAATAAAATTTTCATGCCAAATCTTTTAGATTTACGCCGAAACCGCTTCACTTAATGGGAGTTGTTAATTTTTGCAACTATCGCTTACGACTTAATTTTTTCCTCTTTTCTAGATAAAATGGCTTTATCTGTAGAATGTGTGTTCGCATCTTGTTTATTCATGGTAGACGTTTAACAAAGTGTGTGTGTGCGCATACGGAATAGTCTAATACAAAAGTCGTCAGATAAGCCGTGAGATAATAATATCTTCGATGGTGTATGTAAGAAGGAGGCTCCTCTGTCTCGGCCGAACGTTCAATTATATCAGTTCCGCGTCCTTCTCCGGCCTAACCAAAAGACTGACTGTGAAAATGGTGGACAATAGTTACATGAGGGACTTTAACAGAACACCGTCGCTTCCGTACGAAGGGGAATTCCCAGGAATCGGAAGGAAGTGGTACCGGAAAGCGGCCCATCGGTGAGATTCCTTCATATTATCTTTACACCGACTTTTACTAACGACTGATGTGTTCACGTTATATAAAAATATACTTATGATTTGCAAGTCATTTGAAGCGGCACATGCAAGATGTGAATATTATTACTAATGGTTGTTTGGATTCAGATTGATTTTATGTGTCGGAGAACTCTGTTGGGGGTACGGCGATAAGGTTTTGTATTTGCAGTACATCGGAGTTAAGGGTCAATTGTCTGATAATTTTGTTTATTGCCTTTTAAACGTCATGGAAAATGTTGTTTTGAATGCTGTTTGATGCTTTTTATATTCGAAAATTGCCTATCTTTACATAATGTTGTTATGAATAAGTTTTAATTGTTAAATTTCATTTATCGATTCAATACGATTTCGCGTTCTATATTTTAAATCGATCAATCGATTCATATTCTCTTATCTATTTATCGATCTGTTTTTGTATTCTATATTTTAAACTGTCGTCAACTAGATTTATTATAAAAATTGATATAAAACACACTTACTAATCAAAAATTTACATTTTTTTAACAAAATTTATGTAAGTATGCATATGCATAGTATATGCATATGCATAGTATATGCATTTACAAAATGAGAGACATTATCTCAATACAAAAATGCACATATGACCTATTTTTTTAATCTTCATAAAATTCATGATTCATAACATTCTTCGATATACAATATCATTAAATAAACAAAATTACAAATTAAAAAAATTAACTTTATTTATCAGATGACACTTCTTTGTATATAACTATTTACATTTACTTTGAATTGAGTCTTGTCTCTGTTCATATTTGTTCATGGTGCATGACGCGAAAAGCACATTCTTTTCTCGTTGCATATAATGTTGATAGAATCTTCTAGTGTGTTGTTATATCTATAATGTATCTGTTATTGCTATCGTATGACGTTCGACATCTTAAAATCACAATTTAGGTCGTAAACATGACGTTTTCACTCAATAAGCATTTACCCTGCAAGTCTCATCGTTCATCTTAATTCTTCAACGGAATGTTGATTGGTATGAAATAATTACTAGTTATATAACTATTTTGGGAAAATTAAATGACTCGTTAATAAAACATTGATATTAGCTAAATTTTATACTTTAAGACAAAGACTATTTTATAATATTTATCAAATATGCATGCAGTTATATTTGAATTGTATGAAATTTGATTGAAACTATTATATTATTCTGTTGTATGTTTTAGTTGTAAGTTTAATTTTATTTTTATTATATTTAAAGTTGATTCTTCAAATTGATAGATATTTTCAGTGGCAGATTTACTTTGGTAGGGGTTTGAGGTGTAAAAATTTTTTGGGACCCCATACGTACATAAATATACATGGTTAGGTCTAAACCTACATCTCTTTCTCCGTATTGGTCATAAAATATTGAAATTTTCCAAAAATCAGTGTAAAAGGGATACTTTATCGTTTATTATTGATATACATAGATGGTTAGTTTCATAAAGTATAAATGGGTGATTTTAGTGAATGAACTATCTTTTGTGCTAACGAATACCTTTTTTCTTCAAAAAATGATTCAACTTTCATGATATCTATTGAATTGGTATAGAAAAATTATAATAATTCAATAACAAAAAAATTTAAAACTGTTCGAGCCTCCACCGCCTATGGGTAAATCCACCACTGGATATGCACTATGCACCATATATTATATATATTTGCTTCACACTTTTAATATTATAAATATTTTGATTTGAAATATTCGCATGATACTTCCTCCTTTATTACTGAAGTATAATAATAGAACTAAATGAACTCTCATTAATCAGAATATGAAATAAACAATTATTAAGAAACCTTTAAATGCATGAACGAAAAAAACCAAATAGTTTCAAAATTCTCAACCAAAAAATAAAAAATAAATTCACCAACGAAAACTGCATAATATAACAACTTCCTATTTATAATCAGATAATCTAATCTGAACAAAATGAAGATAACATCATTATCAGTGGTGTAGTGGAGCTGGAACAGGCCGGAACGGCGTTCCAGTTTTTTTTCTATGTCGAAACGTGCTCCGTTACTTTTCTAAATACATATACGATTTTTTTTTTAAATATTAAAAAATAAATCAAGAAAATTAGTAAATTGATAATTTTATGGTGATACAGTTTGATTGATTAAACCGTTTGGAAAAAAATTTCGATTGTGGCGCCTTTTTTGTATGATTTTACACTATTGATATAATTGTTTTTTGTAGAAATATTAAATAATCAAAGAAAAAAATCTAAGTGACAATTAAGAAAATTGATAGTTTTATGGTGATATAATACAATTCGATTGACTAACAATAAGACTTTTGAAAAAAAAAATTTCGCCTGCGGCGCCATTTTTGCCTTACTTCTACAATTGCTTGCCAAATTAACCAAAAAAAAAACACTTATAGAAATTAAATAAATTGATAGTTTTTAGTGATACAGTTTGATTGAGTAAAACATTCGGAAAAAATTTTCACCTGCGGCGCCTTTTTAGTTTGTTTTAAATGGTTCTGGCACATTTACCCAAGTATCCCAAGTCTTTATATCTAAAATTAAAATCGTTACTAAACTATTTAAAAAAAACCTTGAAAACACTTTGCATTGCCGTAAACGGGGGTGTAAAAATTGAACGTTCCGGTTTTACTTTTTCAGCACTACATCACACTGATCATTAGGCCAGGCGCCCACAGGCGACTAGTCGCGGCGCGATTTATAATGGAACACATAGTTTTAGGTTGAAGTGCGCCTATATGTTTTATGGGCGCACTTCAACCCGAAACAATGTGTTCCATTATAAATCGCGCCGCGACTAATCGCCTGTGGGCGCCTGGCCTTATGCGAATCCATATTGAAAACTAGATTTCCCACAATTCCTACAATCCGATCGGTTCAACGCACTCTTCAGTCCAATATCGAAACATGCACATATCATTGCACATTTATATATATATATTTTTTGCACATCCACACATTGTTCCGCTATCCGACTTCATTTATTTGCCTCGCACGCGTCCGTGCGGCTCATTCGTCGCGCGCACTCCGCCGCCGCCGCAAGTGTCCGCCGCCAGAACAGCGCAAATTCCAAACGGACCACGTCCGCGATCAGCACGCAGTACCCGTCGGATTGTAGCCAGCGATCCGCGTAAATATCACGTCGAAGGAATTTTCGAAATCGGTCGATTTTCGGTGCTTTTCGTCGTCGATTGTTTGACCCGGTTGTTGTTTTTTTTTTTTGTACGGATACCTGTTTTGTTTTTCGCGGAATTGTTTCGATGAGGTTTGTTTGTTTGTGCAATTCTTGGGAAGTGTTTTTTTTTTTTAAATTCTGTTGGTATCGTGTTGTTTTTGTTGTTTTTGATGGGTGTAATTGAAGTGCGATGACGTTGGGTTTTGTATTTTTTTTTATATTTGTTCATTGTAATGCATGCAAATAGAGACAATGCGCCGTTCGCAAGTACGTTGATCTGAAAGTGTATTATTTTTCTGTTTCAATCGTCATGCTGTAAATAAATCTTTCGTGATTTCGTTATTTTTATAAACGGATCCACATTTTTCAAAAAATTTCACAATTTGTATTTACGATGCTTATATATATTTTTTTATATTCTAGATATTTTTAGTAATCGTATGAACGGTTTGTTTATTTTTTTCAATTTATCGGTCATATAAAATATTCCATATTATTAATGATTCAAATTTTTTTTCGGCTACTATTTAAATGGTCAGAATTTAAATACGATTTAGGTCAAAATTTTCATCCCATTTATTTATTTGACATCGGTCAGAATTTCAATCATATTTTGGTCAGAATTTTAACTGGGTTTGTCAGAACTTATATTAAATGGTCAAAATAATATTAAGAACCCTAACCTGACCTATTCTGACCGTTTCGTTATTAAAATCTAACCATTTATCATTTTATTCTGACCGTTTTTGATTAAAATTCTGACCATTTAATTTTTTCCCTTTTTTTTCGATACATGAATTTCGAACAGACGTTTCTGAAACATACACAATAAAAACTTTCCTCAAACACAATCGACGAAAGCACACGAATCGTCGCCTATCCGACACAAAGAAAAACCGAAAAAAAAAATTCTCATTACAGATTTTCGTTAACCGATTAAAACAAACCCGACAAGATAAAGAATAAACCCAGATAAAAAACGCACATATAAAACAATCGAATCAGTATGTCGTCGTTCGTCGGTGTGTACCCAGTGACTCCTCCGATAACTCCTGGCGAACTGAGGGCCAGGGCCAACTCCTCGTCGAAGAACAGGACCCCCATGAACCTGGTGGTGGAGGACGAGGACTTCGGAGGTCGCAGGATATCCACTTGCAGCTCGATAATGAGCAGGAACGACCGCAGCGAGAACGACCTGGACGCTTTCGCTGAAGGGTTGTGCGTCGGAGAAAACACTTGGTTGGACACGAGGGAGTTGGGACACAGGTAAAGAATTGACTGCATGAAATGTATCGGTTTTTGGGTAGTATGTATAATGTGTATTCGAAGGATCCGCCGAGAAAGCTACGGCATAAAAGATTGTATCTAAAAATGATCTATCGTAATCGGCATTTTTTAATCTACTTTAAAAAATAAGATAATCGAAAGCATATTTATATGAATTTTTCTTCTATCTTTATTTTCCTTTGAAGAAAAATCTCAATACGATCTCTTCAAGAGTTATTTCAATCGAATGAAATCGGACACCTTTCGTTAGCAAAATATGCAGTGGCGGATTTATTTCATTAGAGGCGACAGACATTTTCGGGGGCCCTATTACTTATATATGTTGCAGTTTGGGTATAAACAAACTAGTACGTTTATACACATTCGAAATTGGCAAGTTTGAATGTACTCGAAAGGAATAATGCACACGCAAACTTGTCTGTTTATGCACTCTCTAAACAGCTTTAGTCCAATTGTTAGTATGGTACGACAATTTAAGTTGTTTTCAATATACACAGAGATAATGCTCTTGTGCTAAATATCAATAAGGTGGAAATTGGTATGTCAACTAATGATCGAGAAATATACGCGCCTTTGTGTCAGAATGAACTCCGAGAGTTTGTTTTGAATACGTTTTCACAACTCAAGCTAACCCAAGTATGACACTTATGATGTCTAATTTTAATTCAGACGCTATTTGCAGGGCTTAGACCTGTTTCCTACTTTTCATTTTTTTGTGTACTAACGCGAATCAGAACGTGCATAAACAAACCGGTTTGCTTATGAACATGATAGTTTATTTGTAAGTAAAATTTGACAGTTGACATTCAAACTAAAATCGATAGTTTGTGTATACTCAAACTAGTATGAATATTTGGACTGTAACATACAAATATACAGCGCCGAGTTCCAAACATAAAAACCACTTCCTCCTTTACACACAAAATCATAAAAATCGAAAAAAAAACAACTTTCAATTTAAATTTTTATCATTTATTATTGATATGTAAAATAAACGACTTACGCATTTTTTCTTTGAAAATGATGTCTATTTGATTGATATAGAAACCATGATAATTCATCAAAAATAATAGGGACCTTGAGGCAAGATCCTCTACTACCTATAGGTAAATCCGCCACTGAAAATACTTCTCCAACAACGATTTCGATATATTTTCGTACAAATATGAATATTATTCGAAACGAGGTCGTCTCTGAAGATTTGAAGAATTTTCGATTGTGCAACGGTTCAGAAGGGGTCCCTTTGAAAGGTGAGCTCGACCTTCGTGTCTGTGTGTAGATTTTGATTCGACTTGAACTTTTGAGTTTGACGTGCCTTTTGTACGTACATTATCAAATTATTCGGCTGTTGATTGTATAATAATTATTCCGGCGAAAATTAAACGTTTCGCGATTATTTTTAGACTTCAGATGTTTTTATCGCCCGTTCGACAAACGCATGCAAATATTTATTTTATAGAATTTTTTCCGTGTAAATATAATTAATCATTCGACTTATTGTGATAGTAACAATTATAAACACAACATTCGTTATGTTATTCTCGTATTATCTTTATTTTCTCGATTCAACGATCTTCACCGCGAATATGACTTATCGAATTCTCAACACAACACAAACAGATTCGGAATCTCAAACGAATTCCACACGAAATTCAATAACTCCTCGTTGTACAATCTCGAAAAACGTTTATTCGGTTTTACTTTTCGATCGGAATGTCGTCCACATTCCGAAATATCAGAACCAAATTCGGATGCAGTTTTTCGCCGGAGGCTTTACCTTGGGAACTTTTACGATTGTTACGCGCCCAGTTCCGTATCGGTCGGTATAAGGCTCTCGTTTGCACATATTTGTGTATAAATAAATGTACAGTGTGACCCAGTGACCGACAATCCCTGCGAAGATACCGAAACACTGTTTCGCGTACGTTGATTAATTAAAACGCCTGTGCGAAATGGCCGTTTCCTATTAATCTGCATGTGCGAGCCCTTTGACCTCTCGTTTATAGTCCTTTGTTGGAAAAATATGATTTTTTTGACGTGTTTGTTGTCATACGAGATAAGCGTGTCGATTATCGCGTAATTTCGATTGTGGAATTCTATACGATTACGTTTGCAAAATTGTGGAAAAATGAATCGTTTGCGGTTATCTTGTTTGCTTCTGCCGTGGAAACTTTCACTTATTTGCTTCTTTGGAATCCCGTTTTTTTTTTAGGTGTTTATAAATTCGGAAATGTCGTTTCGATTAAGTGAAAATTCTTGGTTTTTCTCAGTCGTGAGTTATTATGTAGTGTCGAAGTGAAATTTTCCATGTGTTAGAATTTATCGTTTCGTTTGAACCGATGTTTTGTCCTATTTTTTAAGTTTATGTATTATCAATCGAAATAACCTTCATTTGATCGAATATATTACGATTGTTTTTCGAATCTCAATAAGATAAAATAATCTGAACGCGATTTTCAATATTTTTAACTTTATTAATTTAATATTATACGTATAATTTTGTAGTAAACTTAAATATAATGTAATAAAATAATCCCATTTAGCTCCAGAGTCCCAATTTCGCCTTTGTTCTCACACTTATCGATCTATCATACGGCGCCGAGTACGTGACTTTTTTTCATACATTACACACACACGGGCCCGAAAACGATCAATCCTGGTTTTTTGGTATAAGTCCACTTGGACCTGTGCCATTTCTGGTAACTACGACGGAAACCTTTTCTTCCCGCAACGTACAATGGTACAGATCCGAATTTCGAATCGCGCCTCTTCCGCAAAATCGTTTTATCGTATTTTTTTCCGATTCGAAAATAGAACAATTTTCACCGAAGGTATATCCGAACATCGATTTGCTGCGAAAGTGGTTTAAACTAAAATTAGCCTAATCGAAACGAGAGTGGAATGTGACGTAAAAACGCCTTCGCAGTACACGTAAAATAGTTCAATTAGATTCAACGAAAATACTATTTTATTAAACGATTGAGTCGTTAAATTTTTTCAACGATAGTTGCAGTTTTTTCGATTAATCCACATACATAAATTTGTTTTTAATTTATGCATTGGAAACTTATCATTATCGCCTATGCAATGTTTGATCGATCGTATGCAATTAACTGTCTTAAAATCATCGTTAAAAAAAATCAACAGAGACGGAACATAGATTCATTTAATGTATAATATAATTTTAAATATTGTATTCCGTATAAAACGTGACGCAATAATTTGTACGAATTAACACAAACACTGCACATGACAACGACAAACTATTAAAACATCACGCTTTGTTTTGAAACGTCGCTTTATATAATGCCCCCGACTTTTGATTACGTTTCGTCATCCGAAATCGAATAGATATGCAAATTTTGCGCCTTTCAGCGTTTTCTTAATTGTTTTTCTTTTGATAGATCGTCTCTCGCGTTTTAATTATGCGCGTAAACATTTTCGGAAAAACAAATTTCACTCAGAAGGCTCTCTCTCCACACATGTCGTTTATCATATGGGGAACGAAGGGTGCTATCGTATATTCGAAATGTGCGCCTCTTTTCGTGATTTCGAATATGCGAACGGTATTGATTTTCCTCCTGGGTGGATGGGGATGTTCGAGGTGTCCGATGATCGGACTTGGCTTTTGTAACTTTGCGAATTTCCGGTTGTAATGTGTTGAAATTGATGGAATCGTCGGTGGGGAGGTTGAAAATTTGAGCGGGAACTCGTTAAATATTGAACGGTTTCGAAGTCCCTTATGAAATAGTAAGTACACGTCGATTTGCCCTTATGTGTCGAACGTTTTTGGAATTCACACGAAATCTATAGGGTTTATCAATAGGGATGCTCGAAATTTGTTGGGTTATAGCAGCCATGTTGTTGAAGTGACATATGTCAAATTTTTTAGTAGTGTACGGAAAATCATCGTGAAGGGTTATAGCGTTGCAAATTATCAGATTTTACTGTTAATTTTAAAATCGAGCGTCCCTATTATAAGAATATATCTGGATATTGTGTGTTAGATTCGATTATTGATTTTTGTACACTTTATATATATTTGATGCAATCAGGATTTTCAATCTAGGGATTATGATATTCTCCGAATTCATTAATCAATATTTCGCCACGAATTGAATTTCACATCCATCCGATCATTTTCAAAACCAATATTATGCAACAAACAGCAATCGCACAAATTCTCAGAATCATCATTGCGACATTCAAAGCCTACTTCAATTTCTTCCATATTTACATCACCACAAGTTTTTATAATCATAATCCAAAAACGCATTGCATCCATTGCATATCGATCGAGAACCTTCGGAGGCTGTATTTGCGAAACGTCAAAGCGCCGTACGTGTTCTCGAAAACGTAAACTGAGGTTCAAAGTTCGGTTCAACTTTTTTTAGCCGTTTAACGCCGTTTTATCTCGTCACACCCGTTTTCACCCGATTCGTGCGATTCTCAAACTCTTCGAAAATTATTGTTCAATCGTTATCTTTTCGAAACGATCTGAAGTGGTTTTGGCGTGTGCGTCGTTTTTATTTATAAATATCGATGTGATCTGATCGATCGTAGATTAAATATCATCGTGATTTGAATCGTATGATATTTCAGTATTGTAGATTTTGGATGTGGAATTTTTCAAATATATAAAACCGCAGCAGACGAATTATGTCAATTTTTTTTGTATCGTTTTAAAAAATCGATGCTAATTCTTATTCGAAATAATGGATCGATATTAATCATTTCGACAATATTATTCAACGAACGAATGTAAACCTCCATTAACAATTCAAATTTGTTCTGAACGTGTATGCATTCTACAAACGAAGGTCAGTTGCAAAAAATGCGTATATTAAACATCACTGCGACGAGATAACATCGCAAATTAATTTCTCAAACATTTCCCAAAACGATCCGGCCCTGTTCAATATTAATTTCAATCAATCCGATTCATAAAAAAATGCACATAAAAAAATTTGCATACGGATTGCGCGTGCACGCATCGTTATCTGTGCCGTATAATTATCGGGTCTCGTTCGGTTTACTATTGAAATATTTGTATTAAGTTCAAATCCGATCGACGTGGAACATTTGAGAAACGCTAGACTTTTCTCTCCCCATCTTTTCTCATGATCCTGAGCTAGAAGTACTTCAGTTGCGCATTGTACGCCGCGGTGCAAACATTCTGGTGCCGGAGCGCTCTTGCATTTCCGCATTTATTTTCGGTTCGGAATTCGATTATGATTTTCGTATCGGTCCGAATCGGTACTTTGTAGTGTTGACTTTGTATTTGAGAAAAAGAATTTTCAATATCGATAAAAGTGCAGGTTTTTTATACGGTGCAGTTTTGCGCTTGACGCTAATCGGTCGATTTTTTTTCGTTTTTCCGTTTTTCAACTTTTGTGTGCATATCGTTTTCGAAATTGGAATAATTATGTTTTTTGATTGATATTAAAATTAAATTTTTTAGTGCTATTTGATGTTATCTTAAGCCATACTTTTCGATGATCGTGGCATATTGATTATTGCAATAGTTTTATAAATGCTTTATCTATTCAAGTTTCATCAACTTTACATACTCAGCGTTTTCGATATCGACTTTAATTTTTGTTTAATACGTTTAAAAACTCGAATCTGCAGTTTTAGAACATCCTGAATGCGCAATTTTACAACGACTAGTTCTTCAATAAAAAATTGACTTATAAAATTATCAGATTACTTCCAAGAATACATCAAATCACATTTATATCGAATATACAATCGAAATTATAAATTCCAATTTATAGACAACTCATATACACGATTTTATCTAACGGTCGAACTGCATTTCTCCATAAACTTTCTGCAATCTGCATACATTAATCTAGTTCACTATTTCGCCTCGTAATTCAAGTTTAACGTACGATAAAGCAATTTAAAACGCGTCAAATCAATTGTCGACATTCTAAACACTCCATTGAACCCCCTCCGGATTTTTCGTCCTCTGCTCGTCCTGTAGAATAAAACGATTCATATTTATTCAATCGTGTGAGTTTAGAATCGCACTTTGATCTCTGCGTATCGATCCGTGTGTTATCTTTGATCTTTCAGATTTATTTTTCATTGTTTTTGCCTTAGACTGGTGCATTTAACGCATTGCCGTTGGACGTGTTTAGTGTTCGTTGATTTTTTTTTAGTTTTGAAATGTTGTTGAAGGATTTGCAAACTAACGGTGGATGTTCTGAAGAAATTTTCGAATCGGCAGAATTTTTTAGTTCTTCCCAGATGAGAGATAAAGCTCCGAACGAGTAAGTTTCATATATTGATTCAAAAAATTATATGGTCTATACACAATTTACGTTTCCGTATTATACAATATTAATACGCTATTGAATAATTCATCCATCTTTATTTTTCTACGAATTTTCCGATACAGATCAAATTGTTTATGTCGTCATATTTCCACATCAAATACGACCCGCAAAATCCCCTTTCAGGATACCAATTTCATTTTCTCGCATATAAAACACACACACACAGGCCGAAATTAGCCGTCGCCGTCGAATTAACCCGTTCCCGCCGTAAAGTACATTATGAAAATTGGAAAAAAAATCACCTGTCCCGAGGTCCCGGAAAGCCTTCGGCGCCAAGGACGATCGGGAAAAATCCGAGGGAAACTTTCCGGCGACCCTCACGCCGTGCTATCCGGCCGACCCTGAACGTCGTCCTTGAACCGAAGGCTCTGTGCCGCATAGGTGCCGCATTTCTGTGTCTATAGGCTGCGAATCGTTATTCCCATATAATCCTATGTCGTATTATTATTGGATTGGATTTGGGTCATCCTTTTGTGATTGATTTTTTTTTTGTTTGAATATTTTTTAATTAGATCATTTTTTTTTTTAATTTTTGATTGGATTCTGTAATCGTTATTATTTTTTGAGTGTCCACTTCGTTTGTGCATGAACAAACTAGTCTGTTTATTCATTTTATAAACGCTCTAGACAAATTGTTAATGTGGTACGACAATTTAAGTTGTTTGCACTCAGATAACGCTCTTATACCTAATGTCAATAAGGTGGAAATTAGTATGTCGATTAAAGATCGAGGAATACGCGTGTCTATCTGTTATGTCAGTTTGAAGTTCGAGAGTTTGTTTTGAACATGTTTTCACAACTCAAACTAAAACGCTAACCCAGCCATGATACTTAAAACGTTTGTTTTTAGTTTAGACGCAATTATATGTAGGTAAAATTTGGCAGTTGATATCCAAACTAAAATTGATAGTTTGGGTATACCCAAACTAGTATGATTATAAACAAACAAAAGTGAACACTTAAACTGTGACATCTATATATATAAAAATGGATGTTTGTACATATATTAGACATCGTTTCACTCCAACGCCGTTTGACCGATCACTTTAAAATCGGCTTATATATGTATTGTTTTTGTCGAAAAAGTTTTTGTATCATTAAAACAAAAAAAAATCAATATGAAGAGTTGAATTTAATTGCCTTGGTTACGAAATTCATAGAATCTTATCAAGCTGTTATAATAAAATCTGGCAGGAAAACGTCTACCAGGTTCAGCTAGTATTATTATATATGCTGATCGAAGTCGATATTTATTTTTTTATAACGAAATTTGGGTCATCCTTGTGACTTATTTTTCGGATTTGAACCATCTTAATATTGTATTCAGAATGTATTTGTTGAATTCAATAGGCAACGAATCGCTATTCCCATATAATCCTATGTTGTATTATTATATTTTGGCTTTATGGAATTGAGCTAAATTTTTTCATCCTTGCCCTCATTTTTTATAATATGTGATTGAATTCTATAGAAAACAAATCGTTATTCCCATGTTTTATTAAAGAGTATGAGTGTTTTTTTTTTATTAATCAAATTTTATAGGTTCTGGCTAATAATAATATTATATCGAATTTTGGTCATCCTAGTCCTTTTATGATGTATGTTTAAAACATTCGTGTTAATTGTGGTATTTTTTACGATGTGTGCCGATCGAATTCATCGTTATCTATTGTAATGGTTGCCGTTATTAAAACGCGTTCAATGTTCGATTTGTTTTCAGATAACGGAAAAAATAATATTTGCCGGTCGTTAATTTTTTTTATTTGTTTTAACGTACATAATTTTTTTCTACTCCAATTCGAATATGAATATTGATTAATTTAAATAATTGGCACAATCTTAATTAGACAAGATACGTTATCGGTGATCGATACGTTTATTAAATAATCACAAATTTGTCACACATGAAAATGTGTGACGTTGCTCTTTAATGTTATTTCAATTTCACTGATATGTCATCGTGTAATTTATGCGAGGAATTATAACAATTTTGACGTTCTTATCGTCAAAACATTGACATGTTTCAAAGTATCGATCGGTGTTTCGCATTTTGCAAATTTCTCGTGAATACACACTTCAGATAATAAATAAATTTCTATTGAAACTGGAGATGTTTTATCTGAAAGTAAACTTTGAACCTATTGAAACTATCGTTTCGTATAAATCACCATTTTTCAGACAGAATTCGATATGGAAATAGTTTGAAAAAATACAATATTCAATATTGACCTGAATTTCAGATCAGGTCGGTTTATTTTTATTATAAAAAATATATATATGACGATAACTGAAATGTTTTATAATTATCTATTTTTTTGAGATGTTGCCTAATTCTTTCAGGCCTTGTCCCCTTCGACCTATTCGTTATATCGATCGATTAATTATTTTTCGTTATGGAAGTCAATTATGGTAATTTATTCAATCTCGTTGACATCGATTCGATTTGACATCGTTGGTGTTCAGATCAATGATGATCAATTTTATCAATATGATTAATTCAAACGAACAACCTTTAAATTCAAACCATTTCAATTATTAATAAGGAAATGATTCAATCGACATTCGAGTTAATTAATCAATTAAAATTAATTTAAATGAGAATATTCTATTTCAATATCCGAATTTCTGATTTATCTTATCTTGTTCCACTTTAACTATTATCCTTATCGACTACCGTTTACTAAAAGCCACTGGAGCGAATTAACCGATTTTTTTTTCGTCCACGTGACGTTTTGACACGCTTTTAAGGACATCGCCCATGTCGAACATGATTTACATTTTGTTGACGAAGAATCTTCTATAATTAGTGCATGCCTCTTGAAAATACACGTTGTCTTCTTCACGTGGAAACTGAACCGGTGCCAGTCAGCTGTCTGAGGAAAGAGATGCGATTAACATAAATCGTCTGCCAGATTTTTACCATAATCGAACGGTACATTGTCTTTCAGGGTTGTGTGTTCAAGATTGCGTCCATTGATTATATTTCCGATCAATGCCGGATCTTGATAAAAACCGAGGTTTGTGTCGGCTTTGAATGAAGTATTGGACATGTCCGTAATAGATTCTGGAAATGTGTGCGATCTGATTGCAGTGTAGCCTCTATTATCCGGATTGTTCGGAAATAATATTGAATAGGTTTTATGATTTTTTTTTTGTAACGCATTCGAATATTTACGAGTACGTAACAAAATTATGATGATTCGACTATGAGGGTGACCGAACCGAAACCTGATAGTTCTATTAAAAAAAAATACAGCTTATAAAGTGATATGGTAATGTACCAGCGGTTGATCATGTATCAGTAATTGACCACTTCTCAGAAAAACATAAAAATGAAGGTTTTTAAAGACGATAATCTTTCGGAAAGCTTTCTTAGCTATCTATTATATCTTACCTATCGTACCCTTTGGTCCGGACAGTCGAGGTTCAACTGCATTTTTAAAATTACCGTATTTATTAAGCCAGGCGCTCACTGCGATTTGTAGTCGCGGCGATGTCTAGTCACGAAAATGAAACGCATTGTTTTAGGTTGAACTGCGCCCATATGTTATATGAGCGCATTTCAACTTAAATCAATGCGTTTCATTTTCGCGACCAAACGATCGCCGCGACTGCAAATCGCAGTGGGCGCCTGGCCTTAATATGTTACAATCAAAGTGTATCATCAGTTAAAATTTATTTGGGCTGAAGTTTTAAATTTATTTATATTTGAATACAAATTTCTTAGTTAAGATATATTTCAATAGACGAAAATACAGTTTAACTGGTGCTCACTAGTTAAAGTGATTTTAACTTGTCTGATGAGTTCTGACAGTTCAGATTTTTTAAATGTATTGAACAATGTATATTTCACATTCATACTTGCCTATTGAAAAGATTTTTACAATATAATAATTTCATTTGAGCTCATATCAATGGACAAGTGAAATTCCTGTTCCTTTTCCTTTGACGATTATAATTAGTTTCTTGAAGGGAGAGTGATGGAAATGATAAAAACTGGAGTATAAGGCCAGGCGCCCACAGGCGATTAGTCGCGGCGCGATTTATAATGGAACAAATTGTTTTAGGTTGAAGTGCGCCCTTAAGGTTTATGGGCGCACTTCAACCCAATACAATGTGT
>JAOXNN020000006.1:7899901-7944588 GCA_028571205.2 Hydropsyche betteni
AAACCATATGGGCGCACTTCAGCCTAAAGCGGTGTGTTCCATTGTGGATCGCGCCGCAGCTAGCCGCCTGTGGGCGCTTGGCCTTATTGTTAGTTAGCTACAATACACTTTGCCCGATGATCCTGACCAGTTGAATTACCAGTCCTGACCTGTCCTTTGTATCAAGATGAAATAACTACGCGGGGTAGATAAAATATGTTTTAACTAGTCAAAATTTATTTCAACCGATAAATACTCATTGACCATGTAACATAATACGCTCATAACCATCATATTTATAAAAATTTGCGCAAACGCGCTTTCATCAACATAAAATTTTTCCACACAAACACGCAACACACCGATCCAAGCACGTGCGCTTTTCGCGAGAAATTTTGTTTATTTCCGATTCGAATTCGACTTAACGACACGCTAGAATGGCGAAACGCAAAATCCAGAAATAGGCAAACGGCCGCCGTCTTTTGCCAAAAGGACGACCGCTCTATTAATAATCGACGCTTTGCGCGAAGCTCTTCACCTGTCGCCGGCGACGACAGGTGATGAGCTTTCGGACGGGCCGCATCTTGGATCTTGTGATCCGAAGGGATCGTATTTGGGATCACCTGTGCTTTCGGTTGTCGTGTTTTCGTCTACGGTTCGCGGTCAATGTCGTGGTATTTTGTTCGGGATAATTTCGGAAAATTGTTTGTTTTCGTTAAATAAGTCGGATTGTATCGATTGTAGGTGTTGAGTGAAATTTGGCACGGTTAATAATCGATATGGATTTCAGTGTTGAATTTTTGTCTTAGCGTATGTATTATTACGCTTTGCTTACAATTTATAGCAGAGTAATGTTTTCTTTTTCATTGTCTTTGTTTCCATATTCCCTATGTATATGTGTGTGTATTCGTCTGTGTGTTCGTTCGATGACGCTCGTAACTTTTTCGCGAATATGGTCTTATGCGTGTATACAGTTGACGTCTATAATATGATGCTTGTTACCTACTGCCTCTGGCTTTGTCTATATGTCGTAATTGTGACAATAATAAATGAATAAATTAATAATTAAATATTCAAATCGAGTACGGGCATCGGGTAGCCTATGTTACTACTGGCTTTGCCATTGCAATTTAGCCTGTATGCCCATTATAATATCGGCTATAATCGCGATAGTAAAAAAAATAATTTTTGATTATATATAGGGGATATTATTCCGAATTGGATGAAGCGATTGGTACTCCAAAGCGAAACCCTTTGGCGATAATTAAACATTTTCTCATTTTATGATTTTCCGTTTCTTAACAAATTTCATTTCATTTTTTCTATTTTAATTTAAAAAATTGAGATTATATTGTGTTATCAATATATTTCTTCAAACTTTACATTCACAGCTGATGTTATTAACATCGGGCCTATATACTATTTCTTCATATTCATGATCTCGGAAGTATCAATGGTTAAATTTGATTTTATTTAGTTTTACGCTATAATTGTTATCTAGTAAGTTAATTTCGTAATTCAGAAAAGAAAATAATGAAAAAGTAGTTCAAATTTTAGACAATGAAGGTGTTAAGTCTTAAAAAAACCAACAAAGCATCTTCCCATTATATTTAATTCGTATACGATACAAAAATTTTGGCCTAAAATTAAATGGTCAGAATTTAAATCTACTTTTGGTCTGAATTAAATTACTTAGGGTCTGAATTTGAATAGTTTACGGTGTGAATACAAATACGAAATGATCAGAATACAAACAAAATATGGTCAGAATAGCTAATGAGTCGTTTACATTAAACCATTTTTTCTAGGAATGGATTATTATTGCAATTATAATGTTGGTGTTATTTATTTTAACCACTTGAATTCTGACCGTGTAATACAAATCTTGATCGATGAAATATAAACTCAGATCATAACCATATTAAAATTCTGACCCGAAAAATACGAGCCAAACCTTTTGCGTTCGAAGCGTAACATATACAATTCAATTCAGAAATTTTCATGAACTGAAAACAAAGTAAAACCACTGACGCTTATACACGATGATATAATGACTCACTCCACATATCATACACGACTCATTCCCGATTCTGCACGCCGATTTGCATCACAACAACAGATGTATCGATAGCGTGCCACGTCCGTATCAATTTTCCTGAACGTCACGGTTGGCAGCTGAAAAACTGAAACAGTCGCAACACACCCAAGGTTCGAAAACCCGCTATTGTACCGTCCAGTGCACGCGGGTTCTTTGTAAAGTTCGATTTCCAATTCGCGTCGACCTTGCACGTGGAAACTTAGGTACGAAAGGTGTTTTGTGCGAGTCGAGAAGGAGCTTTCGTGTTGAAGGCACGAGAAAGCTCCAATCACGCCATTGGCCGTGTCGAAATTCGAACTTGTCGGGTCACGCTATGGTCGAAAACGTCCGAAACGATAGAGTTTTAATGGGGTTTAGCTAATTTTGACGTTTTGCTGTTAAATTTTGTAAATAAAGTGTGCGCGCGTGTAGAAAGTTGTTAGCGCCATCTGTGTGTGTATCGGTAGAAGTTCGTCTATACGTTTGGACGTATTAATTCTTTATCAGATAATTCTTTGAATTCGTTATCAACATAATTATACATGAACTAGCGGAAGTACCCGGCGTTGCTCGGGTTCCTGATTTCCGTTCCCGATTCCCGTTCCCAGTTCCTGATTCCCGTTCCCGGTTCCCGATTCCCGTTCCTAGTTCCCGATTCCTGTTCCTGGTTCCCGATTCCTGTTCCTAGTTCTCGATTCCCGATTTCCGTTCCCGGTCCCGGTTCCCGATTCCTGATTCCCGTTCCCGATTCCCGATTCGAACACGCGTTCTGCACGCACCGGTATACCGATTGCATTAAAATTGTTGCATTATTGTTAAATTAATTAGTTATTTTTTATTTCAAAAACACATTGAAAACAAAATAATTGTGTGCAAATCTACTTAGCACAACCGTCGGGCGAATTGCGGAGTGTACCGTCATTTTTCATCATTTTTTAGCTTTTCTTTAGGAATTTCCCTATTATTTTTCTTCGAAAACCATCCATTAGTTAAAACGAACATAAGAAAAAAATAAATACACAAATCGATCAAGCGGTTTTCGAGATTAGCCCAAACAAAATATCTGCCACGATTCATTTTTATTTATATAGATAGATTATTCAAATACCTACTTTTTCATCTCGATAAATTTAAATAGAGAAATCATCGTTATATGCAAGCTATGTAATATATATGTCAAGATCTTGCCAATTTATAATACATTGTTTCTTTCATTACATAGCAATAAAAGAAGGTTTATCTTGAATAATTTTAACTGTCTTGTAAATGATATGTGCATACTGAATCATTTGTTGATCAACTTCTGAAATATTATGTATAAGACGACTGTTAAATAAATAATACATGCATATCAGTGTCTTCAATGTCTCAGCAGAATCTATATTAGAGAAATTATATTTCGTTTTTGTTGAGTCAGATGATTTAATGAGAAATTTTCCATGTGCATAGTCAAAACGTTAACATAAATGTGCTTTATCTCAACTTAAGTATATATAGCACGCTCTCGTATCAAACTTGCATTCTTCAATGATTACAAATTGCCGTTCATATGCTTCTTTTCCTTTTGTCATCCAGATAAAGTGACATGAAAATTTTTAATTCATCCACTTCACGGCTATACTAACGGATTGCAATGTACGTGTTCAAAACAACATTTTCTTATGATTCAGCATAAATATACTGTTTGATGTAAAATCTATATTTACATGAATCTGTTTACATACAGTTTATTTCCATCATATTAAAAGTGTTCACAAGGATTCCGCCCACAATTTTTCAGATATCGAGAATATATTCGTGCCAGTCATTCATTCTGAATCTGTGTAAACAAATCGTAAATTTCCTTAATTAATGTAATATTTCTTTTATTTTGCAGAATTTTCGTCAATAGATCGCTTCACTTAGAAAACATTAAATTCTATGGATTCGATATGGACTATACTCTGGCCGGTATGTTATTGTGAATTACTGATTTTTCATTGACTTTTTTTTCTTATCTTATGTGTTGTTTTTATTTTTAGAGTATAAATCGCCACAATATGAAACGCTCGGGTTCAATTTAGTAAAAGAGCACTTGGTGAATCTCGGTTATCCAAGAGAAATTTTAGAATTTGAATATGATCCGTCGTTTCCGATAAGGTGTGTATTTTGAGTTTGTTTTTTTGTGTTATTGTAATGAAAATGATAATATTGTTTTTTTACAGAGGCCTATGGTTTGATACACATTATGGTAATCTCTTGAAAGTAGATGCTTACGGGAACATCTTAGTATGTGTGCATGGATTTGAATTCCTAAAACAGTTAGTATAAAATATACATAATTCGCATACGTCGAGTTGAAATTTGATATTGAATGTTATTTATTTTATTTTCAGTTCACAAGTATACGAATTATATCCTAATAAATTTTTACAACTAGATGAATCTAGAGTTTATGTATTGAATACTTTGTTTAATTTGCCTGAAACGTACTTATTAGCATGTCTCATAGATTTCTTCACGAACTCGCCACAATATACAAGGTAAAAAAAATCCAGTGGACTATTCAGTTTTTATTTTCTTAAATTTAAATATTTAATTTCTAATATGTTTTTAGAGAAAGGACTGGAGTTCGCGGTGGAGACTTAGCCATGTCTTTCAAATCGATCTTCCAAGATGTTAGAAATGCTGTTGATTATGTTCACTCACAAGGAGATCTAAAATCGAAAACTATTGAAAACCTCGAAGAATATGTTAAGAAAGATGAAAAACTTCCAATGTTCTTGACAAGGATAAGAGAAAGCGGAGCTAAAGTCTTCCTTCTTACTAATAGTGGTTATAAATTTACAGACAAAATCATGACTTACCTCTTTGACTTTCCACATGGTGCAAGGGTAAGTTAAACTCTTTTTTGTTCTGAATATCGAAACCGCTCAATTTTTTTTAAATTAATTAATTTTTATAGCCTGAAGATCCACACAGAAACTGGAAAACCTATTTTGACATTATTGTTGTTGACGCTTGCAAGCCATTGTTCTTTGGCGAAGGTACAATCCTCAGACAGGTTGATACTCGTACTGGAGCCCTGAGAGTCGGCACTCATATGGGGCCATTACAAAAAGAACAAGTATATTCAGGAGGTAAGTTTTTCTTGTTTGTTTTATAAAAGCCTTGAAACTATTTTGAATTAACGTAGAATATATTTGTAGGATCGTGTGATGTTTTCACTGAATTAATTGGAGCCAAAGGTAAAGATGTATTGTACATCGGTGATCACATATTCGGAGATATTTTAAAATCTAAAAAGATCAGAGGATGGCGTACATTTTTAATTGTACCAGAATTAGTACAAGAATTACACGTATGGACTGACAAATGTCAACTATTTGCTGAGCTTCAAAATCTCGAAATAATGCTTGGCGAAATGTACAAGTAAGTTTTCGCACAATTTTTCTAACCCAAACAAATAAAATTGTTAAACTCGTGTCTAATTTCTATTTTTATTTTTCTAGAAATTTAGACTCGAGCACAAAAGAAAAACCCGACATATCGAAGCTACGTACCTCGATGAGAGATGTAACGCACAAAATGGATTTAGCATATGGAATGATGGGATCATTATTCAGATCCGGGTCTAGACAAACATTCTTCTCTTCACAAGTATGCATATTTTTAGAACGTGAACTTTAAATTATTATAACAGAATGGATCATATTGACATTTATATGTTGTTTAGGTCGTTCGTTATGCCGATCTGTACGCTGCATCGTTTTTGAATCTCATGTATTATCCGTTCTGCTATATGTTCAGAGCTCCAGCCATGTTATTGCCCCATGAATCAACAGTTGCTCACGAGCAAAGATTCCAAATGGACGCACCTTCCATCGATAGGTTAATATATCATATTTTTATTTTAAAATTTTCATATTGAACAAAATTATTGAAATATTTATTTTTCAGATCCAGACAGTCGAGCAAAGGATTCAATATCTTGCCATTATCTTCTCCTAATACTGAAAACTTTGAAAATCTCACGTTCCCTAGTGATGAAGTAATTATTTTCATTCTGCGTTTGTTATATTGAAGTTATCAATTAATATTAACTTTGTGCGTTTTAGGGAAATGCGTCTCATAACCAAGGAGCACCTACGATTCCTCATGTGCGACCAGAAACACCACGTACGTTGACTCATACCCATGACGAAGACTGCTCAGAGGATAGCAGCGAAGACGGCGCCAACGAAGAAGCTACAGATAAAGTTTGAATTAGCGTTGTTTAATAAACGCAGTTGTTTGTTCGATTTTCTTTCTCTATTTATATCGATCGCCTTATCTTAAAAAATATTCTAGAGTACCGAAATAGACTTTTTTGTATGAAGTAATTGTTGAAATTTGTAAAGAAAAATGAGAACTTAGATATTTTAGAGACTTGCTGAGCAAACTAGGCTATAATGAAAGAAGATCAAAATTATTCACTCAATTCAAACTTTTCTATTTTACAACCAATATTTTTAATGACTAATCAATGAACCATTATTTTGAAAATTGTTATAATATAATAGTTATTTTCAATAAACTATGAAATTATTGATAATTTTGTATATATTGTTTTAACGTATCAGTTTAATTCAGGTTCAGTATACGAACCGTTCTTTTTAACGTAATACGAATTTCATATTACCAGAGTTCACAATTATGTTAGTGATATGAGGCTTAGAAGTTGTGTCCATTGTGTAAATTATTTTCATTGTTTAATCCTCGATTATCATAACAGCTTAGCGTACTTGTACAGGATATTACATAGTACAAAATGCATATTCAATAGTCTTACGTTTCAAAAATAGGGATGGTTTAAATGTAATTAAATTTTTTATAATGAATAAAAAAAACAAAGAATTTTGCTCACATTGAATTATAATAATGTTCAGATTTTACAATGTGATTAAAATATTTAATATAAAAAATATAGATAGTACGTCGATTTAAATTGATGATTAACAATATTAAAAAAAAAATATAGCCAAATTGCAAAATGTTTAAAAAAAATTAAATTAACTGCTATTTTGAACTTTTTCAGCATTCATTCACAATTTTTTCGCTACTCATGTTTGAAGTACGACATTTTGAAATGATACACGTTTAAAATCACTTATATTTACCATAAAAAAAAATTGCTCAAATTCAATGAATAGCAATATTCTACACTACATTTAAAACATCGATAAAAGTTTTCTAAATCGTGGTCGAACAAAGACATTCCTAGATGTTGTGCATATCTAATGAATTTTTAGCAAGTTCAACTTTCCGCACTCGTTATTTGCGACCGTCACTAATAACGTAACGATGCAGTCGAAATATCGAGCGGTGGAGTATCTTTTATGTAAAAACTTGAGAAATTTGCAAGCGCAGGTGTGAAATGGTTCGATTTCTTGAAACTTTGTTGTGAATTGTCAAATTTGTTTTATAAGAGTATTTATTTTTGTGTTACTTGTGAAACTCATTATTTATTATTTTATATTTTCACAAATCAAATGTATATTAACCTCGAAACCTCATCGGTATGTGTTTATACTATTTACCATATACTTTAAAAGAAAACTTAAAATATTCTTTAAATAATTGCTTTGAAAAATTCAAACTGTAACATGCTTTTAAAAATGGCTTTTTTAAGTTTGTATCATTTTATCAAAGTTCACATAATTTTATTTTATGATTTATTATATTGTACTTGTATTATAATTTCTTGACGAAATGGGGTACGTATTGTGATCAGTTTTTCATGTATAATTTTGTGTAAAAATATCGAAGTAGTATCCAAAAATAAAGCAATTGTTTTATAAAATTGTTTTTATTTTTAGTGTTAATTTAAATTATAAAAGCAGGTCTTCTAAGTATGATTCAAACTCTTCTTCGCGAGACTTCTCTTCCGTTTCTTTTCCTATGGTAATATCAAGAATGTAACGTTTCAATATGAAAAAAATAAGATGTAAGACAATTGAAAATATACCTTTCTTCCAAGGTTCAGTATTTATAGGTTCTTTGGTTTGATTATCAACGGACATATCAACATCAGTGTTTGAAGTAGATGGCAAGTCATCATCTCTACGAGGATGATCAGTGGATTTATCGTCGCCATGAAAATATTTTTTGGGATTTTTAAGCCGTTTCACTTCTCGTTTTTTAGTATGGTAATTGAGTTTCGTTGAGCATTCGACACAAAGCCCTTAAAAACATATAATATGTAAAAACGAACTATTAACAAACAAATTCATTATAAAAATACTGACTCAGTTTAACGAGAGCGTTCTTCATCTCTTTATTTTCAGCATATGCGAAATTTACTTCCCAAGACTTTAAGTTTTCTTTTTCCGAACATTTCTTATTTCCGCAAGCAAACTGACCCTTCCCACTTATGACTTCTTGCTCCGTTCGCCATCTAAGAGCTATCTAAAATTATTCAAAACATTAAATCACATCGTCAACCAGCAAAACACACAACAATCCAACCAAATTTACTTTATTTTCTTTGTATCGGCTCAAATCGCATATGCAATATTCTTTGAAAAGTTTATCATAGTACTTTTTCGCCAATTGTTTCTCCCACGTATCCGCCGGAGTTTCGTCCCAAAGAAACCGATGATTTTCTCTAATGACATCGTAGTCAGTTTTGTCCTTGGACGTATCGCGAGACAAGATTTTCGTAGAGCCTCTTTGCGTCAACACGTATTCATTGATCAGATGTTTATGCAGGTCGTAAGCGTTCAAACCTTTAAATCGCGACATTTACGATTAGCGTATCTGAAACAACGAATCAGCATTAATCCAACGATTTCATCTGTTTGAGTTTTCGTGCTGAAACTGAATAGAAGAACAAATAAAACACGACGTTTTCAACAAACAATTTTTTTAATATGAGAAAATAAATTACATGTAATTTCGCAGAAAAGTTATATAATATATATAGATTACTTTACAAAAATGTTGAATTATAGTATTTCTTATTTTCTAATTGTCATGAGTTTGTAACAAGGTGCATTGCATTAATATAAATATATATTCAAAAACGAGTAAAACACCCCTTTGTGCTCGATTTATTATTGACTTCATTTCCAGAACACTACCGAATTATTTTTCGTGTCAGTCTTGTATTTTTTTTTCATTTACGCATGATGTTTGAAAACCTAAGAAACTAAGAATTGTTCACAAAATTCTTTTACACAATTAAACTACAAAAAACGAGTCATGCATGAATTTTTAATAAATTCTATACATTGAAATAAATATTGTTTAAAATTAAAATAAACTAAAGATAACTAGAAATTTATTATCTTAGGCATTGATAGTTCACAGACTTCGTGGGATGCAATCCAGCAATCTCCAAAACATGACTAAATTAAACGCCTCGACGGGCGCATCGATATATTTATTATCGCAGGAATCGCAATGACTCCGATATTGCTTACTGGATACAACTACAGAAGGCAACTTTGGATTTTGAATTACAATATAATACCTAAATTTAAAAAAAGTCCTACTATAATTGTTTAGCACCTGCGATTTCATCATACACATCAAAATACAGGTGATACAATAACTAGATAAATATTACCAAGTATTTGTACAAAAATTGGCACTTTTGGACAAAAAATATCATCAGTTTAATTAACAAAGTATTGTCTAAATTTTTGGTAGTGTAATATATCATAAAAATCGTTGTTAACGGCGGCGAAGGCCAAATCTTGGAACCGACAACAATTCAGTCTACATTCAACAAAATACTTTGGTATTAGAATTTTTGGATTTTGTCAAACAATTTTAAAGCGCTTATATATATTATTCCCGAGCTTCCGACGGGATCGAAAAGGCCTCGTCCTGATGTGGACGATACAATGATTAAACAGATTATTACAAACTAAGCCTACAAGATAATATGGCGTTTATAATTAGTATATCAAAAATATGCCTTAATTTAAAGACAAATATGAATTGCTCAGGTTGTATATTATATTATATATATATAAATATTTTAAAAAGATATGTAATTTGTTTTATACATGATTTAATTTTAAATTCTTTGCAAATTTAATAGGAATTCAAACAATTTTGAATCGTTAAGTCGAATTTAAACAATCATATTTTGTCTTAAATGGTAACTTATGTATAATGTAAAAGTTTCACGATAAAGTACACAACATTCCAATAAGGCACAAGGTTGAATATATTTAAATTGTATAACTATTTAAAAAAAGGTTATTCTTTCGTAATAAAGAGAGTTTTTCTCCTATTCTAACTATAGATGTGTGAAACTCGGTATTTTTTTCGTTTGGTCGATTGATTTTCGAAGTCGTTTAGACCCTAAATGAAAGTTTAATGTAAATTGAAAAATAAAAACAAAATATGTACAAGAATCGTATTGAAAACTTTGATTTCCAAAATAAAAAAATATCAAATCAATAAATTAAGTTTTATAGAATTTATAAAAAACTGTTTGTTTTTAATTTGAGTATTTTGTACATAACTTTTATCCAAAGTACGGCAGTTTCAGATGTATATTACTTTAATATACGAAATTGTTAATTTTTTAACTGTTTCACTAAATAATAAATAGCACGTAGTATTTAAGTGCGAATTGACTAGTATGATATTTTAAAATTTGGTTCTTATTAAATATTACAAATGTTAAATAATACAATAAATAAATAAACTACATGGTAAATTTTCAATTTTTACTGATCTTTATGTATAAAAACTTTGGCTTGACTGAAAAAATTTGGCATATTTATGTCGAATAGACCAATAGATATATACGTTATAAACCTTTCATATACAAAAATAAATCTTTGGAAGAGCGTATTGTTCCAAAAATACAACCTTCGCCGCCCCAACGCGCGTACAAACCTTAAAACATACGTATATATCAATAGAAAAAGAAATTCTCGCACACAATAAAACTACATATCCAAAAATATGAAAACGCCCCGCCGTACAACCGCAAAGCTGACCGTTCTTCACCCGTGAGTCTTTTCGTGCTTCTTCATGTTGTCCGACCGGGTGAAAGCCTTGTCGCACACCCCGCAATAATACGACTTCTGCTTCGTGTGGACGGTCATGTGCCGCGACAGCTCCGATTTCGTTACAAACTTCTTATCGCACACGGTACACACGTGCTTGCGCACGTTCAGATGAAACTTCATGTGAATGGAGAGGCTGCTCGACTGCGAAAACGCTTTCGAACACAACTCGCACACGAAAGGACGTTCCCCGGTATGTTTACGCAAATGATTCATGAATCCCGTTTTAGTATAATCCTTTTTGCACAAATGGCAATAGCTCGACTTCGAATCGAGCATCCCCGGGAAGTGCGAGTTGATGTGTTTGCGCAGTTCCCAATACGAAGCGAACCGCTCTTCGCACACGTGACATCCGTGCTTTTTGTCGTCTTGTTTAGGAATCGGACACGTGTGAGACGTTAGATCTTCGGATGTATTAAAAGTGCGGTCGCATCTCGAACAAGTATGCGGAGAGTGGGGTTCGGAATCGGTGGACAGCGTGACTTCTAAATAATCATCGATGGACAATCCGTTGTCGATATCATTGTCATCGCAAGGCGGCGGTGATTCGAGATACGGATTCGACATTAAGGGAGAATCTGACATGGGCTGTTGAATGACAGGCGGAGGGGGTGAAGGGGAGGGGGTTTGGATTGACGTTAAAGGGGGCGTGGCAGGGGGCGCGTCGCTGTCATCCTCGATGATCTCCACGTCGGAGTCGTGCCTGGACCAGGTGAGGTCGTCGAACCTGAGCACGTCCACGGACAGCTTGACGCCCACTATGGCCTGGATGGCCTGCCATGACAGCTCCCGCTGCGGCCGATGCATGCCGGGCTGCGGCGGCGACCGCGCCCCCCGCAGAGAACGAAGTGCAGGCGCGAGGTGCGAAGCCGCCCCAATGACATGTATGTAGCCGAGGGGGGCTAAAAATAATTACATTTGTTGCCGCTACGCAAAAATATACGCACCGCGGTTTGCGACTAATGCGGGCTTTGGGGGGGCGGGGGGCCGGCGCTCCGGGGGCGCGGGGGGCGCTCCGGACGGGGGCCCGGTTGGTGTTGCTCGTGCGGCGGGGCGCCGGAGATAGGCTGTGCGGGTCGGGGCGTTGCGCAAGTTTGGCGCTTATGCGACGGGCGTGTAGGGGCTTTAATGTCGTGCGGGTCGGAGGGCGAGAGTTGGTGCGTTTTTATTTTGCGGTGTGGCAATACTCGCGGGCGTCCTTTGTGCGATGAGCGTTGTGGGATTCTTTCGGGAAATTAGGGGTGTGTTTTTTCGAATGAATGGATGTAAGATGTGAAGGGTGAAATAGGGTTTTGGTGTTTTATATTTGTATTGCGTTTATTTAAAAGTAAATTGGTAGTGTTGATTTAATATTGAGTCGCTGTTATTGGACAAAATATAATAATTCTATTATTATATTTTGATTCTATCTAGATTCTAGATTCTATTCGATTTTAGCGGATTCCAATTTTTTTCCAATCTGCAAAAAAATATCTTTTCCCGCGCTTCTCTATCTTTTGTTTTTTAATAGATATGATAATAGTAGAGTGATGCAGTGCTTAAAAAAAGTAGTGCCAGAACGTTCAATTTTTACACCCCTCAGTGTAAATTATTTTCATGGTTTTTTTAAATAGCTAAATAATAATATTAATTTTAGACATCCAGACCTGGAGTACCTAAGGTACTGAGAGGTAAATGTTCTAGAGCCATGTAAGCAAAAAAGCGCCACAGATGAAGATTTTTTCTAAATGTTTTACTCGTTCGAACTGTATCACCAAAAACTATCAATTTACTCAATTTGTACTAAAGGACTTTTTTCTATGGTTCATTTATTAATATTTCTGCAAAGGATTGTAGAAACAAGGTATTATAAAAATGGCGCTGCAGTCGAAAATTTTTTTCAAACGTCTTATTAAAAGTCAATCAAACTATATCATACATAATATTATTTTATTTTTGTATTTGTTTATTTAGCTGTATGAAAATTTTTTTTTTACCAAAAATTTTGGCGCCTCCCTGGTTGGAAGCCACGGGAATAAAATCTAATGAGAATCTGTGGAAATGTCATGAGCAATGTCACAGAGATCACTGATTAGTAATTTATGGTTTTTGAACAGGTTTTCCCGTTTTGATTTGCAATAACCAATGATAGTTACATAGTAACCAATCGGTTTTTAGACGTTTGCCCAAATGACAATAACACTGGTACAAACTGACAGTAGCGCACTCGATTCTACAATATCAAGCGTAAAACACATTCCGCAAAATAATCCTATAAATAATTGATTGTAAAAAAATAATTGGATCGTTTAATCGTTGTGCAGTCTTCTAATCGTTCTGAAACGTGTCGTATTGTCGGTATGTGCCAGTGTCGCATGTTCTAGTATCATTTAGGCAAACGTATGGTCTCCTAATAAAAATAAATTTATTTTGTTCATTATGTGGGAGTGTAAATTACGTTGGCAACTCATACGTTTGACATTTGGTTATAGATTGGCGCGAATATTGACATCATGGTTTGGGATTCGAAAGCGATCGAAGTTAAACGATTACAAGATGTGGCTGCTGCTACAAAAAAGGGCACTAGGATCATTGGGGGTATTTCTATATCAGAAAAATATCCACCTGGTCCTTACATATTAGGTGTCGATGAAGCTGGACGAGGACCAGTCCTTGGTGAGTAATTGCTTCTTTAATTTTGCAATATAAATATAATTTGTAAGAATTCATTCTATTTTAAACTCCCTCAGGTCCAATGGTATACGGAATAGCCTTTTGTCCCAAATCGGAATCCGATATTCTCAAAGACTTAGGTTGTGCAGATTCCAAAACTTTGACCGAAGAAAAAAGGGAAGTAATATTTCAAAAAATGTTGAGCGATGAAAATGTCATGGGAAAGGTCGGTTGGGCGGTAGATGTGATATCTCCAAAATTTATAAGCAATTGTATGTTTCAAAGATCAAAATGTTCACTCAACGAGGTAAATTTACAATTCTCATACAAATTATGTTAATCTGTTTCTGATCTTCGTTAAAATTTCAGGTTTCTATGAATGCAGCTATACAATTGATAAAAGAAGCTGCAGAAGCAGGAGTAAATATTGCAGAAGTGTATGTCGACACAGTAGGTCCTCCTGAAAAATACCAAGCTAAATTGAGTGAAATATTTCCAGATTATAAAATTACAGTAAATCACATATTAAATATTCCTTGTATTTTTAAAGTTTTTATATTTCTACTAACATTTTTATTTATAAATTTTAGGTTGCTAAAAAAGCTGATTCCACATATCCGATAGTTTCTGCAGCTAGTATTGCAGCTAAAGTAACGAGAGACCACGCCCTCAAAAGTTGGCATTTTAAAGAAGGGTTAGAATTAACCCAGGAAGATTTTGGCAGCGGTTATCCTGGAGGTATCAATTAAATTTATCTATATTACAGATTCTCTTTATAAATTGACAGAATAATATTTATAAATTAATAATTTTTTAGATCCGAACACTAAAAAATTTATAAAAGACCGAATCGATCCAGTATTTGGCTATCCCGATTTAGTACGTTTTAGTTGGTCAACTTCCGAAGTCGCTTTGAAAGATACTGCTTTCACTTGTACTTGGGAAGACGACGAAGATATTGCAGAAAAAAAGAAAAGCACTGGAAGTAAACGCATCAGTTCGTTTTTCTCACCTAAACAAGAAAACGGAATCACGAAAAAGAAAAGACATCATTTCTTCGTCGAACGACATTTGCAATTTGCAGAAAATTTATAAAATATTTTTACGAATTAATAATTTAGATTCTAATAAGACTAAAAGATCGAATCGATCCAATATTTAGTTATTCCGTTTTGATATGTTTTAATTGGTTAACTTCCGAAGTCGATTTGAAAGATTTTGTTTTTATTTGCACTAAGGAAGATTATTATTGTAAATTAATGGAAAAACACTGAATATAAAAAGATCAGTTCGTTTTTCTCTCCTAAACAAGAAAATGGAGTCAAAAAAAGACATTTATAATCTACTGATAATTTATTAACGAATAATTATTCTGAATCATTTTTATTTTTAATTTATGTATATTTTTTGACATTTTTATACATATTTTAACTTATCAAACATAAAAATTTAATGTAATCAATATTTTTAATAAACTATACGACAAAACCAACGCATACGCATCACGCACTTGCTCCATACAACCGTAACATACTCAATAGAAAATTTTCATTCACACCGAACAGCGCCTCCTTCGCACTGTACATGAAAAGCACTTGACACCGAGACCTCTACCATTCCTGAACACCTTCCAAAGGAGCACATGCACCCATCCCCATCACCGTCACCTTCTGCAGCCGGGCAGATGTCAATGCCAGTGACATCGAGACCCAATTGCCCCGTCGACTTTGTATGTCGAACGGAGTCCATTAACATGCCGGTCGCGAATGCGACGCGCTGCTATCCTTTTTAAAGCGAAAAATATGCGGAACCGTTCACGCGTCGACCTCTCGATTATCTTTCAGGCTCCACCGCCGTTTGTTTATAACGACCGATTCGTTAGGATGGCCGTTTCAGTCTTCGTCCGACCGCCGAGCCATTTGGACAAATCGTTGGGGATATTGGTGTTAGGATTGTAGTATTACTGTTGAGTTTTTGTTGGAAGTCTGTAGTGGTATCGGTACATGTATCTGTAGTTGAGCATCTTTCGAAAACGTGAAAATTATGGTTTTTAGATATGGAAATGGTGGTGTAGCAGTTTATATGTCGCGTCCTTTTCGGAAGATTATCGTCTTTGAAAACATTAATTTTTACGTTTTTCACATTGGCAGAAAATTGTGAAAATTAAGGTTTTTAAAGATGATAATCTTTCGGAAAGGGTGTGATAGTGTATCACGGACTTTCCGAAAGATTGTCGAATATTATAACCTTAATTTTTACGTTTTTTCTAAAATAAATATCCACTACTGGTACATGGTCTAATACTATTGTAGTTGAACATTTCACATTTTCAGAAAAACGTAAAAATTGAGGTTTTTATATTCGATAATCTTTTGGAAAGTCCGTGATATACTATCGCACCCTTTCCGAAAGATTATCATCTTTGAAAACCTTAATTTTTACAAATTTCTGGCAATGCGAAATGATCTACTACAGTAGTTTTAGACCGAAGTTGATATTTTTTTTGAAAAACGTAAAAATTAAGGCTTTTAAAGATGATAATCTTTCAGAAAAGGTGCGATAGTATATCACGGACTTTCCAAAAGATTATCGAATATAAAAACCTCAATTTTTACGTTTTTCTAAAAAATTATCAACTACCGTTACATGGTCTACTACTACTGTATATAGTTGACCATTTCGTATCGTCAGAAAAACAAAAATTAATGTTTTCAAAGATGATAATTTTTCATAAAGCGTGCGATAGATAGGCAGTTTATATATCACACCTTTCCGAAACATCATCGTTTATTTTAAAAACCTAAATTTTTACGTTTTGAAATGGCCAACTAATAATACACAGTCCACCATTACGTTCGTTTAAATATTGCCGAACGCGTTGCTTATTTCTCACGTTTCGGATCGCAGATTGCATCATGATACTTCCGAGAAGCGTTTTCTGTCTGCTGATCTTCCAAATAATATCGATCGGAGCTGATATAAAAAATGAAGAGTCGTCTCCTAGATTAGTGAAAGATTCGTATTTAGCGGCGTTGGCGAATTCGAGAATATCCAATGGGAAATCTGATAGGGTTTTTTACGTGACAGCCAACAGTAGTCAGTCAGCATCGAAACCATCAACTCCAATTCGAAGGGAAGATTCTGGATACGACACTGGCTTATATGCTGAACCCAACACTTACAGCCAATTCACTAGTCACGATTCTTCAAACTCATATTACGACGATAATACAGCAACCGATAGTTATTTACCGCAAAATAATTATGGGCCTCCTAAAAAATATGGGGCACCTTCTAATTATTATGGACCCCCTAAACAAACTTATGGACCTCCGATGCATTCGTATGGCCCTCCAGCTCCTGTATACGGACCTCCTAAACCAGTTTATGGTGTACCTTATGAGGCACCTTCGATTTTCGATAAGATCGACTTCAAATTGGACCTTTTGACCTTCGCGAAAATATTGTTGAAATTAGTGATTTTCAAAAAAATAGTCAAGTTCATTGCTATGGTTTGTTTGCTGTTTTTCATACCGAAGTTGATCCATATAAAAAAAGGGAAGGATGACGAAGAAGAAAGGACTGTATCTGTAGCTTCTGATAATGGTGAATATATAATTTTTTTATGTTATATTGAATGTTTTAGTTTATGTATTTGGAATATTTTTATAGGAAAAACATCGGAGAGGATCAACGTTTTAGCTTCCTTTTTCCGACAAGCTATGGATACTTATTCAGTGCAAGAAAAGGGATGTGAAGATGTTGGATGTCGAATCAAAAGAGTTTTGGACGATGTGGACGATAGATACACATTCTCAAGGTGATTTTCACATTTTCACGTCCTCCATTGAAAGAAAGTCATTACGTTTTCACGGTCATCATCAATCATGACTGTCAAAAGACTTTTCCTCAACCCCGATCCATGACAAAAGAACTTTCTATCGATTTCGCATAATCGTTCGGAAAATTTTCAGCATTTTCCTCGTAATCGCTTTGCATATGTTTGCTGAAAGTGTTCATTCGACTAATTGGTTCTTATTTTTATTTTATTTTCAGCGTAGCGGATATGTTCGAGCCTAGAAACGAATGAGTGTCCTAAATTTTTAATCGCTTGCCATATTCGGGATCGACGTTTATTTATTGAAATCGGACCTTGCAGCAAATCATCAGAATTACAAAATGTTAATTTTCCAATGATTTGCTTCGATGCATTTTGATTGTTGAGAAAGTGACGTTTAAAAACAAAATCACTTTTCTTTCATTAACATTTATTTGTAGTACAATTTAAAAAAATAGTCAAATCGTATAAAACGATGATACAAAATGTAAATACTATTATTTATTTATTTATTTTCAAATAAAATTAAAAAAAAAAGATCATTTACAAACCGCCATTTTATTATACGCGCTGGCCCTAACCGCACTCCCGACGGCCATAACTTTCATACGAAATGCACGATTTGAGTTCTAATCACTTCCCGAACACACACACACGTCTGGATAATCACAAAACAATTGGATAACGGTTCCTTCGGAGCGGTGACATTTATTTGCATAATGCTGACATGGATTTCGTGGTGCGCGCCATTAAATCATACGCACTCTGAATTCGTGATCGGACACGTGACGTGTGTGGTGATCCTTTTGTGCGAAAATGGAAAAACTTTCTTCGATTCCTTGACCCCGATGAGACGGTGCCAAGTTCATGTTTCGGTTTTGGGATTGTTTCGGTGAAATTGCGGAACGTTTGGGAAATTTTAATTGGTTTTTTTTTGGGTGGCTTTGAGTTTTTTTTTATGTTTATTGAATTTATTTTATTTTATTTAATGTTAAAAATTAAAAGTATTCATTGTTATGTTGCATTCATTTCATTCATTTATCGACCGAGTTATTTTCCGCTTAACTTCAAAGATTGATATGAATTATGAACGTTGATATGACTTTTCTGATATTCATGGAAATTTAAACATTTTTTTTTATTCAATGATAATAAATAAATAATAATTATAGAAAACCAGTTATCGTTAAAATAATCTTATATTAGTCATATTTAATCTTTCATTTATTGACAAAGCTGTTTTCCGCTTAATTTCAAAGATCAATGTGAATTATGAGTATCTATTATATATAAGGATTTTCTGATATTCATCGAAATTAAGACTTACTTTTTGTTCAATGATAATAAAAAAATTTAATATTGAAAAACATTCATTGTGAAATAATTGTAAGTTGGTCGTATTCAATCTCATTCATTTATTGACCAAGCTATTTTTCGTTTAACTTCAATGATCAATGTGAGTTATAAGTGTCTATATAAAACTTTTCCGATATTCCTGTAAATATAGACATTTTTTCTTTTATTTAATGTTAATAAAAGAAAAATCGAATATTGAAAACCATTCATTGTTAAATAATCTTAAGTTCGTTTTATTTAATCTCATTTATTTAATAACCAAACAACTTTTCGCTTAACTTCAAAGATTGATGTGAATCATATGTGTCTATATAAGACTTTTCTGATATTTATAGAAATATAGAGTTTTTTCTTTTATTCGATATAAAAGAAAAATTGAATACCAAAAACCATTCTTTGTCAAATAATCTTAATCTGATTATATTCAATCATTTCAATTTATGTACTAACCAAGTCATTTTCCGCTTAACTTCAAAGATTGATATGAATTATGAGCGGATATACGAATATTATTAAATGCATCAGAAGTATCATTGATAGAAACCAGATGCAAACGAAATATTACACGAATCATAATCTACTAAGCTTCACATAGCAAATTTATATACCTCAATCTAATTCAAAAAATAATTTATAAATCAGACATCCAAAACGCATTCATAATATCAAAAAAAAAAAAACATAATCCACTTCCACAACATGCAAATACACACTGACACTTGACATTCGCAAAACCCAACAGAATATTTTGAATACTAATAAACCATTAAATCACACCGACTGAAGCCTGCTGAAACCGAAAGGCCGCATAAAGATCGATATAATATAATATGCACGTTTTGCACCCGAGCCAAATTCGCAGTTTAAATTCAAAACGAACCGGTTGCATTCGCGTTCGCGAATTGCGCAACCGTGTAAGTAGTGTAATTTGAAAACATTCGCAATTCTGTCTATTAGCGCTTTTTTATCGACAGTGAAAATTTGGATGAGAGTGAATCTGGTCGTGACATTGTCGTTGTGTATTTTTGTCGCTTTGATGGATCATCGTTTGTACTTTTTGGAAGTTTCGACCAATTGAAGCCAATTGTCGCGGAATACGGGTCGAAATTTTTTTAAGTAACACGTCGCTTATTACAGTAGAATCTCTATTATTTGGATTGATAAAAAAAAATTTAAGTATTAGATTTTACGAGTCCAAAAATTTACGAGTATGCAACAAAATTATAGGGAGGTAATTAATTGTACTAAGTTTTGATTGTATTCACTTTGATAAGAATAATTTGCATCTATAAAAATTATGCACTTTGGTTTCAATAGTTTGCACTTTGGAATTTGATAATTTGCACTATAAAACTAAACCGGATTTTAAACCTCAGCACTTCACATAAATTTGGACAAATGCATATTAAAATAAACATTTTCGTATAAAAAGAAGAAAGTAGTATCACAGACAAAAGAAAATACAAATGAAGAAGTGGTCTATACGTTTGAAAACTTGGAGTAAACAGTACAAATAAGTAAGCAACACTGTAAGTAAAACAGTAAGTACAAATAATTAAATTTTAAAGTGCAAACTATTAAAACCAAAGTGCATTTATATATTCCCCAAAATTATATAGGCTCAACACATTTATATAAATAATTTAACTTAATTTCCAATAAATTCAATGTTTTTATTTAGTATAATTTTTGGGGAATATATAAATGCATTTTTTTTAATACTTTGCACTTTACAAGTTTTTATTTTTTTTAATATTGAATAAATTTAATTATAGTGTAATAATTTAATTTTCGTGCAGTATAAATCGTAAAGGTTCAAATTATTTTTATCAAAGTGAATATGATCAAAATTAAATTGCAATTGATTACTTCCATTATTTTTTTTTGCCTGGATTATCCGGACCATCCCAATCCCCATTTTTCCGAATAATCGGAACTCTACTACATTTCTCAAAACATTCGATTTTTTAAAAGATTTTCTTTAAACTTCAACACGAACGAATCATTAGACTGTCTCCATCCAAACTAAAAATCCATTCCCAACAAATTAGAGATGCGATTTTCTTAAGAACCCTATCTCTTCATCTAAAATTTACACACACACGATCCTTTTGACGATGACGACGTTCTCATTAATCAGCATCATGTGCATGCCAGGAGCGGATTCTGATCAATTATCCATCTGGCGATTGACGAGGCTATTTTCCTTTTCACGTAACGATGGGCTTGGTCCGAACGTTGCCTTGGCTCCGCAGAATGATCGATGATCGACAATGGATCGAAAAAAATCACGTGAATGACTTTTCGCGTATGCGCAGTTCAAAATGTGGTTTATTTCAAGTGGCGGATCTAATAATATGTCGTCTGGACTGTTCACATTTTTCTGTTTTGAAATATCTTAAGCGTTTGCAGTTTTGTTGTGAAATTTTTCTTTGTTGCTGAAAATTTCATGCATACATACACCCAATCCTCTTTTTACACGATTCAAGGAAGAAGAACTGATTATTTGTTTAAAATGGATTTTTCACTTTAACACATAATAAAAATATGTATTATATAAAAATGGTAAGGTTCAGTGTAGACCCGTATACTGATATAATTGTATTTATGTAATTATTAAAAAAAAATCTTCGATGTTTTTTGATCATTTGATGTGGCGAAATATAATTTTTTTTATAAAGTAGATTTGGATGGAAGTTCTATCCAAATATAATATATTGATAGAACCTATCTCAAATTTTTATATAGTCACCACATATTTTTTTACACGGTATTTTCTGAATTTTATCCCCCGTGTAAAAAAAAATTAGGAGTATTTCATTTTATAGAAATGAAATCTTAACTAACAATAAGACATAATTTAAAATTCATTATAATTTATAACTGTAAGTGACTCAAATTACGTCACTACTTTGTTTAAACAATCTCAAGTACATATAAAAAAGGTAACATATAAACATTTTTATCATGCACAAGATTTTTATATACGTTAGCGTAGTTTTTCTAAAATAATAGACACCCAACGATTGTTTAATTAAAATAGCCACGGGCCGTATACTTTTACGTAGAAATCATTAGTTACGATGAATCATGCAACAGTTTTTGCTTTGAAAAAATGTAACAACGTCTAGATTGATCAAATTGGTGTTTTTTATGCAAAATTTCTAGGAAAATCGGTTGAAAAGCTTGCATCATTGGTACAATGGCGAGCAGTGCGTGAACCGTGAAAAATCGTATGAATATTTCAAGAAAATTCTTGGAAATCGATGTTCGGTATGGGTATTATATCGAAACACCCTGTAGATGTCGATTGATACGTTAAAAGGATATTGCATTTTTCGACCTTCTTCACTTTCGATTTCACCGATGCAATTTGAAAATTTTTAACGAACACGTATAATTTTCGGTTTGAAGAACGATAAATTTTCATAGTACGCTTTTCAAAATTGCCGCATAATTCTGGCCAATTCCGTATTTTTTGGCACATTTACAGAATCTTAACAACACCACGTTTACGAGTTCGTCGACATTGATTATTTTTAGAAAAATCATTATTTTTGCGACACTTATAGTTTATTATTATACAATATTTCGTGATTTATTTCACTTTGTACGAAATTTGAAAATTATACAAATCAAATAATTCGATTGAAAAATATTGATTTTTATATTTTTTATTAAAAAAATCATTATTTATAGGTAGATCTATTAACTCATTCAATTAAATTTTCATTTTACAAAATAAATTAAAGTGAAATTCATTCATCCATAAAATTATGTTCAACAACAAAAAAAATTCTTCATTTCTTCTATATTCAAAAGTTCACATAAATATCTATTTGAAACAATTTAAACACCTATGTACAAGAAACACCACTTTGTGCGAGTACACTGACTGTTTTTAACCCTCAACAAACCAAACAGCTTTTATAACCCATTAGTACCCAAGTAAAAACAATACCCAAATTTTCAAACACATCAAATCATTGAACATTTCTTCATCAATTACAATTTCAACATTCCACATTTGAATTTCTATAGATTTAAATTTGAAAATTCATACAATTTCAAACTAAATCCAACGTATCCATTTAAATCATACATTTTTTATATAGTAAAATTATATATTAAAAAAAAAACATTTCAACAATATATTTTGAAAGAATTGGATTAATCAAATCATTTTTTAAATAAAATATATTTTTTTGAATTTTTACGTTAACCAGTTTGTGTCAGAAAAGACACTTCTAGTTTTTTTAGGGTTAACTGGTGCGCGTTAGGGACGCCGGTTCGTATCGACCGTCAGTCGCATAACAAAGCTCGAACCCGTCGCTTCTATCTAACAATATCCCGCGCTTTTTGATAATTTTGGATTTGCCTGAAATCCAAAACTGTATCAAGGTCTGGGCTTTCGAAATATTCGAAATTTTCGGGGCGGAAGTGCGAGTTTTTGGTGAATGCGCAAGCGCGGAGGAAGTGCACGTGGTCGTCGTGTTTTGTTATTGTTCTAGTGTTTATTGTTTGTGTGTAAACTAAATGTGAGTGATGTTTTGGGTTTTCGATTGTGTATTTTTGGTTTGCGATATGAAAAAAGTTATTTTGTACGATTGGTTGAGTAATTTTTCGAGCGAACTTGTGAATTTTTCGAAGGAAACAGAGTCAATTTGCTTCAATTATTTCTACAAATTGACAGTTGTTTTTAATGGTTTCTTTGTAATCGTTTATCAAATGTTTATTTGATATATGCAGCAAACTAATATTTTGTAATTCATCTAAACAAAATAATAATCTGAAAGTTTTGACATTGAAGTTTGATCAGCTGTTCGGTCTCTTTTAATTTTTAAAACGTTATTATCATTATTTAGCAATCTCGGATTATTTTCGAAATAACAAAGGAACAAGTAAATCATTTCATCCATAATTACACACACAAAACGATGACGTCGTTTTTTACTAAACAACACGATTGTACGAACAAAATTAAAATAAATACAGCCCTCCGAATTGAAATGTGCAAAAATTGCGACAGTTGGCCTTTTCAACTATCATTAAATTATCATCCAATCTGTATGCATATATTAAAAAATCAATAACCAACATGCACCAAAACATTTCATTGAAAATAGCGTGACATAAAATATGCGCAAAACTCAAATTACACAACACATTTAGATTCCAAAACATCGATACCGACCTATTTATTGAGAAAGTTCCAAACAGCCATTTATCAATTCCAATATCGTCAATTGAAATGCTTTCAATTGCCAAAGAACTTTAAATATTAAAATATAAATATTTCAGTACCAATTCCAAGGTTTAAATTCCACAAATAACAATACGAATTGAAAAGAGCAAACATCAATTAACCTCACCTCGGCGCTTTTATATCGATTTCGATTCATCGAACACGCAAAACGTTATATTTTTTATAATGTGCATCAAAAAAATCGGTGAAATGATATGGATCCCCATTGAATGGCTTTCCCCATGTATCCCAATGATTCATAGTAGAAATCGTATGGTTTTTTCACCTCCGGTCGTTCCAGAAGAGTGAATTCCAACGGAACGAGTGTACTGAGTCATCATGATTCCTTTTACCATGAATATGGTTTAATTATTCGGTTTTTATCTTGAGAGTTAGGTCGACAACCTCAATTAGTGCAAACGATATTAATTTATGTAGGAAATTGTTCAGGAACACCTGTTTGATCGATTTGTTTTGTGTTCGAATAAATGACAAATGATTATTTCATTATACGTTTAAAATAAAGTTAGTGATACTACAGATAAAGTGATCTTTCTAGTCAAGTGTTTCTCAAACTTTTCGATACCAAATTTAAAAAAAAGCTGTGCAGTTTCACAAAAAAAATAGTTTCTAAACTTAGAATCGTATATAATCAGGATTTTTATATTATAAAACACTGTTATGCGTTTTTATATTGGTTCGTTGTTACCAATTGTATTGTTGATTCGGTTGAATCAAATCAATTGCATTTTCGACAGGCAGCACATTGAAAAGGTTGTTTGTGTGCATTTTTTTAATGGTATACTATTTGAAATGAAATAAAATTTGATGATATAATAATTAAGTTGAACAAAATAATATTGTTTTGATTTTGAAGCATTATAAGAGTCACGTATAATTTTTATTTCAATGTTATCATAATTATTTATATTTACATAGATTGACACTTGTATGCAATTAAATATTGATCCAACCGGATATATGACGTACAAAGAACCTTATAAAGTTCAAAAGTTATCTGAAATTCAAAATTAATAATGATAAAGCTTTTTTAATGAGGATAAAAGATAAGTAAAACATTGTGCAATATTATCGATATTAATCTTTCTTATGTATATACTTATTATTATAAATTTTGTATTGTTTACATTGTAGAAATATTATTTAGTAGTATTTTATTGAGTAAATTTAATTTTTTTAGAAAAAAAAAATATAGTTTTCATCGCCATTCTGACAATATCGTTCACACTTTAGTTTGCGGAAAATCCAGAAGTTCGTGAGCTCGTTTTCGAAATTGACTCAACACTCAAAATAGATGTATAATATATAAAATAATTTTTTAATGCAGTTTCTTCGAAAACATACGTGATTGTGAACTGACCCGAAGATAATACGAATGTCAAACGAATCAAATGCATTTGTATCATTTCAACGATAACACTACCCATGAACCCCTCAATCGTCGCGCAACAAAAACAAAAAGCGGACCAATCGAAGACATGAGGTCTCACAACTCAGACATGAAGCATCTGGAGTACATGTGTCTGCACCCGCTTTAAATCGAAAACAAACCGAAAAATTCCACCGCCAAAATGGAGGGATTCACGTCCATGATGAGATCCATAGAACTCCATCGCCTCTCTTGGGATGGACGATCAAAGAACAGAAAGGACCAAAGGAGGCGTTCCAACCTCGACACTCCGATGGACTGCTGCGACTATCCGATCTTCAGACGCAACATGCAGAGGAAAAGGAAAAAGTCAGAAGTGGCCAAAATCATAGCCAAGTACTCGTCGAAGGGGAAACGATCCAGCGATATTGGCTCGGCGACCCAAAGTCCTTATCGCGATTATCGCACAAGCCTTCCCGGAACTTCTGGCGGAGTTCGAAGGCAGCCTTCGCCGAAGGAACAGGTCAAACTCGCCAACGAAGTGAGGATGGAGGAGTTGGTGGCCAAATTTGCTACGTACGGGAGATTTTCTAGGCACACTATAGCCGTGGGACATTTGAACGACCCGCCTAGAAGATTGTCTAGTTCCAACTTTAGGGAGGAGAGTATTTTCGCCAGTAGTTCTGCGGATTGTGCTTCAACGTCGTCTCAGAGCTATAGCTCGTTCATTAGAAATACTATGAATGATAAGAATAGTTCTTCTTTGAATAGAATTGTCGATAATGAAATTGAGGTGAAGAAGAAGAGGTGGAAGTTCAAGTTGCATTCTAAGGAGTTGTTCGCGTTTTGGGTGCAATGGAGGAAGCGGAAGGTCAACAACGATCAAGTACCAAAGTAAGTGGATTATTTTTATTTAATTATTATTAACTCCTGAACTATTGAAATCGATTATGATTATGAAATGTCGTAATATTGTTATATACAATATGAGATTAGTAATTGTATTTTTTTTTAAAGTTACTGTCAAGAATTCATAAGTATCTTTTAACGACTTGGGTAAAGTTACTGATTTATTTTGCGTATTTCGTTTTCGTGCTTTTTTCGCATAAATATAGTGGTAACTATGTTTCTGTATACAAGAATATTTGCGTCATCAAAATCTGATAATGCTGAAAATATGGACTAAAAAAAGGTCATTACAATAAACTTTGTAAAGGTGACTTTCACAAAGTTATTGATTCCGATTTACAATTAGTCGAATAGAAAAGTGTGACGCTGTGAGAATTTCTTCGATAAAATTGAAAATAAAATAAGTAAACTTGGTGAGTGATCAAATATATTGTATATTTTTTTTATGATAAGACCTTTTTTCGAAGCAAGTAGAATATTTTTTGCCATAGGGCGATTTTTGAGATAAGATATTTCCAATGTTTATACTATTCATCATAGACACAAATAGACTATTTCTGAAAAATAAAACGAAATATCCCAATATAAACATTTCCACCACAAATTGATGAGACTAACAGAGATCTCACACAATGTCGATATAATTCAATACGAATATGCTTTCAAGTCATAGTTTAAATATAAACCTCCGACCTTTTAATCACTTCCTTTGGCTCGTGGTCTAAATTCACGACTTCGAACACGTTTAACTGAAACTGAAATAGCCAATTATTTCGCAAAGAATTCGACGACTTCCTTTAGAATGTTCGTGTCAAGTTTCAGGAACCGAATCGTTCGTTTTAAATGAAAAAATATATCGATAAAACGTAGAAATGATACGACCTTTGTGTTGTGAAATATTTGTGGGGAGGACTCGTTTTAGAATGGGACTTGTTAGTCCACAGGAAGTCCTTACATGATACTTCAATTACTGAAATTATCTGTAGGAACGAAGCAATCGACCGTTTCAGAGTTTCTCAAATGAAAAGTTCGATTCGAAAAATTTATTCGAGTTAAGAAAAAGTGTTTTGTGGATTTTCATTCGGTGATGTAATAGTCATAGAGTTTTAAAGTACAAAGTAATAGTTTTGTTACGAACGGAAATTGCTAATGTCACGGTTAATGATTTCAACGTGTGTTTAATGCGATAATATAAATTAAATATTTATTAGTTTTATTTAAAAAAAACATGGAGTTTTATGAATATAAAATAAATAGAAATTCTTTAGTATTAAATCATGCATTTGAAAAATATTTGTAATTAAAAAATATATATACAACGAGTACTATCTATGTGCAAAATTTTCAAATTAACTTATTTATAAGTTTTACAAATATTACATAGATGTCAATAGTAAAAATAACAAATAATTAAAAATTATCATTTTATATAAATAATTGAACAAAATACTAATACCCCATCAATATTTAATTTAATATAATCAAAACTCTGATAAAAAATAATAATATACGTAAACTGGTTAAACGCATCTTTTATTACTTATACGAAGTGAACATATAAATTCCAAATCAAATCGCATGATGTTTAAAACATCGCTTTATTATTCTTCAAGTAAAACGACTCTGCTTATATAATATTCACGATTGTTTTCATTTCATAATACAAACGATAAAATCCTTGGGTCATTCTAAACGATAACTCGTATTAAGATGCACATTTTGATTTGCCTATAACTAGGTAGTTAAAGGTGAACAAACTGTGATGTAACTCCATGGCTGAACATTTGCAAACGTTCAAATGAGCAAAAAACATACATCCCACTCATATACAAACTAGAATGTTAAATAAAATGACGTTCTTATGATCAACTTCGTGTCTTTTCATAAACGAATACAATGAAAAAAGCATGGGTCATAAAAATAAACTTTTGAATATTTCAAACTGGTTTTGTGTCGATGAGGATGTTTTTTAAATTATTCTGAAAAGTTAAAACTATAATATATGACATTTAAAAGGCGATTGATTCAAATGTGCGTGACAATATGACCTCCACTCGGTATATAATCTGTAAATCATATGGCGATTTAATAATCTGAAGAAAAAAATCTAAAAATATATTAAAAGGCTCTATGAAAATCCCCTTTTCATAGATTAAGTTATAAGTAAAGCATGATGTATCACCATATCGTTTGCTGAAACAATCACAATTATGATTACGTATATAACTGACGTTTTGCAAGTGCAAATTATACAGGCAATGTTAATTTGCATAATATGATAATACAATGGTTGAGAGTATTTTTTTCCGTATACGTAGATCGTTTTTGAAAATGCTCTGAAGTGAATAGATTGATTTTATTATATGATAAAAAGTTTTACAAGCGTGACTTTGAATTGTTTACAAACATCGAAACGAGTTTTATTTCAATATTATACAACTTGATTGCAATAATATTATCGTAAGCGATATCGATTGAAAAAAAAATTATTTTAACATTACAGTCGTAGAACAATCAATCGCTGCAATACTAAAAAAAACCTATAATTTTATACAAATATAAAAATTTAAGATGAAATATAAATTTTTTGCCAAATGCACACAATTTTAGTGAAGACGAGTGGAAATTTTCGCAAACAAAATATGTCGGTTGACAAGCTGCAGTGTTTATGCAGAGCTAAAATTCACGTCTGCAAATAAGATGGAGTTTCTCAAACGTTCATGTGTATTTTACAATAAAAATTGAGCAATTTTCTTTTTGTGTGTGCGTATTTAGGAAAAACACGAGCGAAATCGTGATGCAAATGTGACGTAGTATTAATTCATGGGAAGTTAGTGGCGTTTGACGAAATCGTTGCGTAAAGCTGTTTTTTTGGAATTATTCATAGTGTTGATATGTAGGTATATGATTCATCTAAATTTTAATTTGATTTTTATTGAAGTTTTTCATTCGCAGAAGTTTAAATTTAGAATCTGCAGAATATGTACATGTTACATTATTTTTTTATCTTTTACGTTCAAACTCTCCCACTGACAACGAGATAATGTTTTCACTTTTGTTTGAAAAAATATGGTTTCCTAATAAAAAATTAGCAATCTAACGCAGAAAATTTCGTATGATATTCTAAATATTGTTCCTTTTCCATGACAGATTTATTATCTAAAAATAATCACCATGAATGAACCATTCGAAAAAAAAATATATAATATATTCGATTTTGTAGAAATAAACATGAAAGAATTCACTTAACACGGATATCTTATTCTAAATTAAAAAAAAAAATTTTTTTTTTTCAAACTCAAAATCAGAAGAAAACGTCACGAACGCCGTTATTTGACCTTATGAAGAAACGCATTCAGAACTACGTCACTAAAAATCTCTTTTGCAATTCATATACGATCTTTATATTTCTGAAGAACTATTTTCTACTTCAATATGATACGATTATCATTAAAATATTCTCGTTTTATGTGAATGAAGTGTCCGAACGGGTTAGTTGCGGTTTTATGATGTACTTGAGGTAAAATGTAGATTTTGTCGTTGAACCGGATCAGAAAATGAAGCATGAGTTTTAAAAAAGTGGAAATTCATTGTTTTGACCGCATACATTTACTCAAGGTTATATATTTCATAATTTTTTATCATAATAAAATTAGGGATTCAAATTTTCTATTTGAATGGCCGTATTATGTATATTAATTTTTGAAGAAATTGAAAACGATTTTCAACTTGTGCAAAACTCGAAATAAATTCATCTTGTTAACAATTGAATTGAATTTTCTTGAAACTCGCGTGGAAATTCCGCGAACTTCCAATTAGATTTTGCAATAAAACTAAAAGGAAAAACCTCATATTTTTCCAAGCAGAACAAAATTAACTAACTTAACTTAATTAACTTTTCATAACATTCCTCGTTTTTTCATCGATATTATTTTAAATTTAATAATCTTATTGATGTACGAGCTCTGAATTGCTGACGAGACGTTTCTACATGAGTAATATTATTCAAAATAGCAAATGATACAAAACGGAAGATTAACAGAATTGGTTGCATTACGTGTCTCATACATAATTTGTAAGATCGAATGAAAAACCACTCCTTGAACTTCATTTTCTGCCAATCATTCCATCAAACCAATAAAAATTTAATAGAAAAACTATCCATATAGTAGAATACATCACAATGTGCCTTTATTTTCAACCAGTTTGTTCTATTTTGGCAGACAATGGTACAAATGGCCTCGACAAATTCGTTGAAGCTTGAATTTGCAACAATTAAAATAGTGTTTCACGTAATTTTAGTCCGATATATTGTTTTTTCGAAAACATTTCAAAAAATCATTGCCGAATTATTATAAACCATTTGACATTTTGAGACAACAAACACAAAATCTGAAGAATTGCTAAATCAATATTTAACACTATGATCGTAAAAAAATATTATTGAGGAAACGTCACTCAACTTTCCAAACATTGGTTTTCAGTGAATTTATATTCCCAGAATTTTTTTTAATTCATTTTTCAAAACAGAGAAATCCATTCAATGATGTACTGAATATTTTAAATACATCAATAATGATCGAATATGTATCATCGAAGGTTATCGCTTAAAATATTTAATGGTGTTTGGAATCGACGCAATTGTGCCAAAACTTTTACACCCACTATCGACTGTGTGCGCAAATATTATAAAAAAATAATTAAATAATATGTATCGAATGCTTATTTATAGTTTTGACATGATGTATGTATGCTTTCTGAATATAAAGGCAGTGAAAGTTTCGTGTGGAATTAGTTAATGTATCTATACGTGTTTGTATGCGATAAAATAATTAAATTAGGTGACATAGGTCATACGGTTGTTGAGATAAAATAATTTATTTATATCGATGACTTTTGTGTTTTTTTGTGTATTAAAATTGAATGCATATAAAATTAATATATTTTCAATATAAAAATTTTGGTTTTGAAATTAGCAATCGATTCTAAATAATATAAATTTTTAATGATTCAACTCTTTCGAATAATTTTGATTTGCATGTACATCAAGAGAATCACAATTTTCATACCAGACACTTCAAACATAATCATGATTATAAATATTTATCATCTCAATTACAATTGGCATCACAATTTATTTATAAACTTCGAATAAATATTTGAACGATTCTATTTGATAATAAAGAAAGGGCTTTAATTTTTTTTCAGTATTTTAATCGATTTAAATAAAAAAATTAATGGCCAGTATTTAAACATCAACACTGACCATTTATTAATATAAACGGTTATTATTACTATTTTTATTGATGTTATTATTATTTAAAAATACTTTGGATGAATTTAGGAGTATACCTAATCCTACCAGTAGGTTTATTTATTTATATATTTTTTACCAGAGGGGTGGTTAAAAAAAAATAAAAAAACGCAGAAATTTTTGATCATCATCATCATCAGTATCTTCGTTTTCGTCATCTTTCTTTATATAAATAACCTTTAATACTGCTAAATGCAGTCCATGATTATAACAAAGTTGTTGATATGCTGGTGACAATCTTCCAAATTTTTACATAACAGCAGCACCAACACTCGTAACAGCCACAATATCATTTTCAAATGAAATATCAAAAGAATTCAATTTCACAGTGATACTAAACAATAATTTTTTTTCGGCTGGACAACATCCATTTATTGTTATCAAGCCGAGGCTAGTCAGAATAATACGTAAATTCATGTATTTATTATAGGTTTACAAAATTATTGTAGTTTTGATATTGAAAGAATTCCATATACATATAATAAAATACAAAATATACAAAATATTAGAAAAGTTTTATCATAACTTACTTTTTGAGAATTCTCGAAAAATTAAATGATTTCTTGAGAAACGAGAATTCAAAAAATATGAATATTCTCGAGAAGAAACACTAATTGGTAGAAATAGTGTCAATTTTAATGGTATTTTTCAACTTATGACGAAGATACGTTACCGAACTTCGGTCGAAAGTCGAATCCAAACAAAAAAATCCATTAAATTCTATTTATATAAATTTTTTCATTTTTAATACAATGATTAGAAAGAATCCATATTTTTCCGAAATGCATTGACTCAATGCAATGTATGTCATAGGCGATCATAGCAAACCACGATTTAGTTAGTAATTAAAAAAAAATATATATACATATTTTCGTTTATAAGTTGAACCGTCATCGTCGCACTTACATTTTCATATAATTTAATTTAAAAAAATCATTAATTAAGACAACGAAAGAGTCAAAAAATTACACGAAAAATTATTCATACACCCACCGCATACCGAACATGGTCCACTCGAAACGCCAGCTCATCGAAAACCCAACTCCTCGGGCATTCCTCGGGCATTCCCCGCCAACGGGGGCCCCTTCTCGGTCTCTCTTAACGTACTAAAAGCCGAGCTGAACAGTTCACTTCGCGCGCCGGCTGGAAGTGGACGCGTCTGCGCGTTCTGCATCAGCTCGGCTTCTGAGGAGTTCTGGTCGTTTGGATATTATTGTAAGGGACCTGCGCATCAGAGCCTCAGGATGGACGAGGAATCGATGTGGAGGAGCCATTATAGTCGGCTGCAGAAGCAGAAGTCCAAGGATCAGGAGGAACACGAGGCGAAGTAGGTTTCGGTGGATCGTTTTTGGATTTATTGATTTTTTTTTATTTTGGTTCGAGGTTATGAGTTTGTTTATGAATCTGATTTGTCGGTTTTGTGAATGTTCAGTTTGGATGCGAGTTTTCAGGAAACGGTTTCCGCTTGTTGTTGTTTACGTATTTTTTTATAATTGTGCAATCGAATCGAATTATGTATGTATACAGTTGAAGGATTTTTTATTGTTGGAATTGAATTATAGACGATGTTGCGTTTCGTATGAGTGTAAAATGAGAATGTAAATAAAATTTACACTAGCCGGTTTTTTTTCGTATGTGCCAGACGTAATGTACAAAACAGGTTTAATGCCAAAAAGCTAAAAGAAAAAAAAAACCAAAAATCAAGGCCATGAGAAGAAGATAAAGTTTTTTTATAGAATTTTTACTGCTAATCAAAAATCGAATGTATACAGTCAGTCATTAAAAATTAATTCAAATGAATCCGAAAAAATTGTAAATTTCATTGTTCCATCGATAATATTGAGCTTTTTAAATTTTCCTCATTCTTTTCGAAAGTATTTCACATACAAATTGAGTTAAAGTCTAATAATAACCAGCGACTCACGTTCACTTGATTCATCTGGTGAATGTTAAGCTTCGAACAAACAAAAAGTAACATAATAAGACGATCTTGTATACGCGGAAAATTTTATCTCAAGCATCTATCTATATCTATATCTATCTTCTATCTATACTATTATAAAACCGAAATACTATTACAAAACCGAAAGTTTGTTTGTCTGTCGGTCTGCCCCGCGTTTTTGACAACTCAAATTGGGTTGTCTATACAAATCGCGAGGATAGTTTTTTAGTTTATAATATAAATGTTTCATATAAAACGTCTATGGTTATTTTACAAATAGTTTTAGGTACGTAGAGAAGTTCATTTGGATTTCAAGGAAAATACTAGTCACCGACATTGCTCTTGTCATGTGTAATTTGATGATGTAATGAATGCAAAAAAAAAAATCGAAACAAAGTGCGTTTTTTTCAATGGCTTATACAGATATGTATATGTACAGGAAATTGTAATTGCGAATAAGTAAGATTAATTGAAATTTTGATTATTTCGGATATTGTAGCGCCTTTGTAATGGTTTTTTATTTGTATGCGAAAGGAGCTTTTTTATGTGGGAGTTTATTTAACGGTGAACAGAAAACAAATATAAATCTGATACTGAAATAGTAACACGCAAGTGCTGAGAATAACAATGATGTTACTGTTACTTAGAAGTTTTGTACTGAAATGTGAATGCACACTCAATGTGGTTATTTCCTTATTGAATTTTATAGAATAATTGCTTTTTCCTAGAGTTGCCGACAATTGACCAATTGTGGTGATTGCCAAAAAAAGCATTGGACATATTTTTGAATATGGTATAAAAGTATTGGCAATTTTAGTTTGTACATTTAAAAATAAACATATTAAAACGATAAATAATAAATTAACCATTTTTGTGACAATAACTTTTTATAATTCATTATCCCAATTAGTTTCTGATAATTTTTCTAATACATATATTGATATCGTTATACAATAACATATAACAAATATCGCAAAAACTGTAAATGCAAATTAAAATTTGACAAAAATAATTTTGGAATGTGAGATTCAATTTTTCCAGTTATACTAGTTTAATAACATCTTGCTACATTCTTTTCCATATATTTATGGCGTAGCTTATAATAAATTTGGATTCAAACGTAACCAAATTTCCAGGCTTATCAATATTTTGAATTAGCATATTATTGTCATTCAACTATCCAATTATGAGTACTCTTGAATTAAAAAAAAATACATTTTTTGATTTAACATAATTATATTTAGAAATGATTAAACATATTTACAAAAATGATTTTTGTATAATAAAAATTTCATAAAATATTCAAGATCACAATAAACGATTAGATATTATTATACATAAAAATGATTAGATGATTTAAAAATAAAAAAATTGACAGTGACATCTAGGCATCTTTGAATATGGCTGCTGTTATTGTTCCGTGCCGTTGGATAATACATTGAGTTTTGTCGCCGGTAAGCGTTAATACCGGCGGCCTTAAATTGGGTTGCAGACGACACGCATGTTCGGCTAATGCGACCAAAACGCCGGCAGCGGAACTGCTAACTGCTCCTCGAGAACCAACGCAAAGTCCTTGGTGATCTGCGATCACAACACCAGTCACTCCTGGAGTTTCCATCGCTTCTTCTAAAACTTTATCCAGTTCTTTTTCCATTCTGGAAATTAAAAAAAGAATAATTATTAGGAATTTAATTTACAAATATAGATGTTTTTTGTATAATATGGTAGATAGGTTTCGATAGATCAATGCGTAAAATGAAATTTTGTTAAATTGTTCTTATAAAATAGGAAAAATGATTTTTTTTAGAAAAATTAAAGAAATATATGTAGAAACTGTTGAAGTTGTATCGGAACTTTTGTTATCACTTTTAATTTTATTTGGGATTGATAATTAGTTGAAAACTAGTGATAACTTCAAAAAACTGAATGTTTACAAAGTATACATGTTGTTTATATTTAGGTGTCTTTTTTTGAATAGGCAAAAGAGCATAGATATATCCTAAATGCAATACTTAGTAATTTGCATTGCTTTACGTAGCTTGAAAAACTTTTTTTCGACAAAACAAAAACCGTATTATAACGAAATCGTGTTAAAGTTTAACACGATTTCTCGTTTAACTTAAAACGAGGTATATCTGCACAAAGAACAAATCGTCGCATTTGAATATTTACGTAATTAATAGTAACGGTGGATGACTTAGCATATTTCGATTGGACAACATCATATATTATTAAAAAATGAATAAATACCTAAAATGATTAAATATGTTAACCAAATACGAATGACAAACAACTTCGCCAAATGTCAAACGGCAACTGACGGCGATGCTACATAATACCACACGTACCAGCAATAAAACTAAACACGCGCAGCCAACCGAAATAAGCGCATAATGTTCATTATACGGTATCGTCAAAATTTAATTTCATGTTTTGAAAATAGTTCGATTTGACATTATTCTTTTTATAATTCATAGTTCAGTAAATCACCATATAACATTTACGGTGGTACCCGCTATAACCAGTGATGTAGTGCTAAAAAAAGTAGTGCCAGAATGCTCAATTTTTCCGGTTCCATTACACCACTGCCTATAACGTAATTATAAAAAAATTATAATTTAAAAATTTGTTTCAAATGCATTTGAAATAAAAATTTACACGTAAAAATGTCCAAAAAAAAAGAAATATGAAAATATTTTATTTATTGATTATTATATCTCACCCATAAAGTGGAACATATTTTGATGTTGTAGGGGAATTTACTGTATTCAGTTAAAATTATTGAATATTCTCAAAATTTTGTACAGTCAAAATTCGACATTTTCGATTTGGCACGTTGGCAAAACGAGTTTTTGACAACAAATGTCAATTGTCAATTTTGAAGTTTCTATACATCACGAAAAGGACAGAGACATACAAAAATCGAACTCAAACTGCGTCAAGTCGACGCGGCCTTGACTGTTGATTACGTTCGGTGGCTTCCGTGCTCGTTTCTAAATTGATTTAGTTACTTTTCGACGTTCAACACGACGCAACGTGCTTCTTTTTCGTATTATTTCAGCTGAAATTCCTTTTTCACGATGTTTTTGGCATCGGCCATATGTAAAGGCTTCGTTGCGCAAAACATAACCTATCGCAGCATGCACCTGCTGAAGAAGTCGGCTCTCATCAACGGGGAATGGGTCGGGGCTCTTTCAGGTAAAACGTTTGACGTTTTGAACCCCGCTGACAATTCAGTAATCGCCGCTGTTCCTGATATGAATGCAGAAGATACTCAAAAAGCTATCCAAGCGGCTACTGCTGCTTTCCATTCTTGGCAAAACGTGACTGCGAAAGATCGATCCATACTACTGAGGAAATGGTACGATCTTTTAGTCAAAAACCAAAACGAAATCGCATCTATTATGACTTCAGAATCTGGAAAACCGATTAAAGAATCCATAGGCGAAGTAACTTACGGAAATTCATTCATAGAATGGTTTTCGGAAGAAGCAAGACGAATCAACGGCGAAATTGTACCAAGTCCTCAATCGACCAAACAAATCTTTCTTACCCGTCAACCTATAGGCCCAGTAGCTCTTATCACTCCATGGAATTTTCCGCATGCGATGATTGCGAGGAAAGCTGGTGCTTCTTTAGCCGCGGGATGTACGTGCGTTATAAAACCAGCCGAAGATACACCGTTAACTGCATTGGCTATGGCTTATCTCGCCGAAGAAGCGGGTATTCCTAAAGGAGTGATAAACGTCGTAACCAGCGATAGAAAACACGCACCGGAAATCGGAAAACTACTCTGCCAAAGTCCGTCTATTGCTGGAGTTTCGTTTACTGGATCTACCGGCGTTGGAAAAATATTATATCAACAGTGCGCTGATGGAGTTAAAAGAATAGCTCTAGAACTCGGAGGAAACGCTCCGTTTATCGTTTTTAAAAATGCCGATTTGAATAAGGCCGTTCAAGGAGCCATGGTATCGAAATTCCGTAACTGTGGACAAACTTGCGTGTCGGCCAATCGATTTTTGATACAAGAAGATGTCTTCGACGAATTCGTCAAATTGATTTGTGAAGCGATCAAAAAAACTCTCATCGTTGGCAATGGGAAAGATGAAAACGTAACTATCGGACCACTGATCAACAATAATCAAATGAAATTAGTAAAAGGACACGTCGACGATGCAATTTCTAAAGGTGCTAAAGTCGAAATCGGAGGAAAACCCTCCGAAAAACACGGCGACAAATTTTTTGAACCGACCGTCTTAACTAATCTCAATAAAGACATGAGTGTCTATAATAATGAAATATTCGGACCAGTTGTTGCATGTATTAAGTTCAAAGATGAAAAAGAGGCTTTAGAGATAGCAAACAGCACCAGAAGTGGTTTAGCTTCATATTTTTATACCAACGATGTGGCGCAGATATTTAGAGTTTCTAAGCAACTCGAATTTGGAATGGTTGGTGTCAATGAAGGCTTAATTTCTACAACTGAAGCCGCTTTTGGAGGTATCAAAGAATCTGGAATCGGAAGGGAGGGTAGTTCTCATGGAATCGATGATTTTGTTTATATAAAATACGTATGCTTGGGTAATCTGTAAACTGAATTAAGCAATAAAATTTGATAATATAAAATTAATTATACCAAAGCCAAGTCTTCCATGTATGTTTAGTAATGACAATAATCTTAATTGTAAATTATTGTTAATATTTACAAAACTGTAAATAATTGTTAATGTTTAGTAAACTGTTAATTATTTCTAAAAGAGTTTATTTGGATATTTTTTTTCAGCTATTTAAGTTATTTTTATTCATATATTTTGATAGTTTGAATGCCATATTTGCACTGTGATATAAATGATTCAAACAAATATGTTTAATCATAAAAATTACTACTCATTATCATATATTTTCTTTGTATTTCATTTTTTTTCAATAATAATTTTGTGCTTTAATTAATTTATATTTATTATCATTTTGAAAACATGAATATCTATCAGTCTTCCAAAATACAATAAAATTTTAATGTTGTGATTTTCTAAATTTAAAATATCCGATTATGGAAAATGTATACAATGAAATATATATTTCAACATGAATAAAATATTCAACTATTGCATTTTATTTTAATAATACTCTCCTTCCCTTTTTTCCTTTCGATATAAAAATTTCTATTAAACATCGATCAATTTCAAGAATTTGCTTGATTCTTTTTTTTTGATAAGCCAAATATGATGACAGGTTTCATATAATATCATTCATATAGTTAAGTACTTGATTCTTTTTATTACTTGAAAGCTAAAAGTAAAATGAATATTGAATATTTAATTTTCTAGAATACAAGAAGTCGATGATGGTTTCTTTGAAAAGTTTGGATCGCTTTTAAGACAACGATCAGTAAAAGCCGCCTTAGTTGAAACGACACCATTAGCGCCTCTATATGAAGAACCTTCAAAAGAAGAAACTATCGTTGAAGAAACTGCCGTTTCCACCGAGGTAGATGCCGCAGCTGCTCCGTCGATAAGTGCAAGATTCGGAGAAGATACAGATAGCGGTAACGAGACACTCGTCGATCCCGATTCTGAAACTGAAGAGTTTGCTAAGATCGAATTATACGAAGAAGCTGTCGGTTGGAATGTGAGTACACTTTATATTATTGCAACTTGATATTTGTAAGCAAGGTTTTTATATTCGTAATTAATACAGTGTTTGCTTGACTTTGATGGTGAGCGTTATATTAGATGAGGTTTGAATTGTTATTTTCACTGATTCTTGAATTTGTCAATTGTTTATACGTGTATTATTATTTGAGGGGCTCAGCTGTATGTAGTATTGAGTGCCAAAATTATAAAATTGAGTTTCTTTTATTTGCAACAAAAATTTGTACTTTTACTACAGAAATGAATGAATAATTCCATATTTTCTCAAAATATGACAGTACTGTCGGGTTATTAATAGTTTTATTTGCATCTAAACTGTTTTATTCAAAATTGTTTTTTTAATATCTCCAAAAGTGACAAATTTCGCTTAGCACTATTTACTGCTGAGCCCCTCATTTTTTATGAGTTACAAGTTTTTCATGTCAAATTAACCCTTTTTCATTAGAAATTGATTCTCATTTCAAACAAGAGTCAATTTGATATGAAAAACCTGATTATTTTTATTGTGAGTTCTATAAATACATGGGTATAAATACATGTGAGTTTATTTGATCGATATTTTTATGATATGATTTGCAATATAAATTTTAAATTTCGTTGTAGATATAAATTTTAAAATTTAATTAGAAGTGTTTTTATAATGATTCTTATGAATTGTTATGTTCTTCGTATACAAATTTTATCAGAATTTAAATGATTAATATATTAAAGAAATTTTCTTTTGTTACATTTTCTTCATACTAAAATTCAAGTCAACATCTTTTTCAAAGACCGAATTCCCTAAATGAAGAAAATCGACGCATTTCCCTATCGAAAATTGAAAAATTCAAAACTTTTCCAAGTAACATCAAAAATCCATAAAAAAAACTTCACCGAAAACCCAATAAATTATTTCAGCCACCTTCCATTTTCAGCCTTACACAACCATGACTCACCACTCCCATTGTCATACCAATCAAAAACAACATTTTCCACGATATTACCTATACTTATACACTTATATCTGAACTTTCCCCGTCTACGACCAGCCATTGGTCGGTGGAAATCATTGATTTTCCACGACGACTTTTCCGATTTCCTCGCCAGTGCATGGAGGGCCAGGCAATGCGCAAAAAGTGGCATCCGCCGGATCACATGTTCTTCGAATACGTGGGCAGTTGACACGTGCGTAAGCCCACCGTTTTGTGTCGTGAGTCGGAATATATGATATAATAGTTCGGGTTGGATTTTCGATGATTTTTCGTCGTTTTCGTGACGTTTCTAGGGTGTGTGTGTGTTTTAGTGTGATCGTGTTTTTGTTTGGTTGTGGGTGGTTTTGAAGTTGATTTTCGTATTCGTGTGACGTTTTTGTGGTGAAATTTTTGTATAGGCGTCAGTATGAATTGGAAATGAAATTTTTTTTAATATTTTTTATTAACTCTTCGTTTTGAAAATTCGCTAATTTCCTAAAATGTGTTTATTTTTCATATTTTCATATACATTCGTTTTATATATTTTTTTCAAATCACTGTATTCTGATTGAATTGAAATAGATTGATGTGTCAAATTACACAAAAATACATTTTAAATTAAATTTTACATTACAATTTGAAAAAAATCGTAATGATTTTATTTTTTTCATTGAATAGAGTTGAATTCAATCATTAAAAAAAATTTTGTTGAAAAATTAAAATTCAGTTAAATTATTATTGCAGTAAAATTTCGATATAGCGGACAAAATATCTGGTCAAATATGAAATTTGTTAAAAATATTCTTTTAATGTTATATTGTACATGTTTAATCTAAGGTTAATGGTCAAAAACTTTATTTTTGGTAAAAAATTGTTTTTTATTAATTTCTATCCTGATACCCGAACTCAAGTTTTAATAACTACCTTATCATTGTTCAAAATAACATAATATGTATTTTGAATTCATTTATGCAAATTTCTTTGGTCTTGTATTGTGCTGTTTATTTTTTTTTTCAATCAAAACAACTCATTCGAAAAATCTATTATAATTTTATATAATAGACTTTTGCCTTTAAAAAAACAACCCTTCACCTGAATTATTATATCAGTTCGTTATTTCGAAGTTTTATTATATTACCTACCCACTAATTATCATTTCAAAAAAAAATAAGAAAAGCCTTACTTCAAATCAATCAATTTTTTTTTTACTTTCAAACCAATGCTTTTATAACTTCAATAGCCGCATCCAAATTTTTCATATCGATCATAAAACATTTTATTAACGACATAAAAGAATCATATGCGGTTCGATCTATAATAATAAATAAATAATAAAAGAAAACTTTTATTAAGTCGAAGGTTAACCAACAGCTGAGCGAATTATTAACAGCATCAGAAGTTATACTGGGACAGTTATTTTGAAACGAGTCACGGTCGCAAAGCAAACAAGCACTTTTCAAAGAATTTTTTTTTCAACAAACACAACTTTTGCAACCATTTCCAAAAGTCGCGAAAGCTCACTCGTCCGAATCGGCACAATCGGCACTCTCGCGTTCCGATTTATCGTTTCGGAACTAGACGTACGTCATCCATCGATCTCCATCTCCGATCGTGGAATGTTGAGGAGGTTTCAATTAAGTTGTAAATCTGAAAACGACCAGATAAATCTAACCAACGGACGGATCGTTTCGATCAAGCGGACTTTCAACGCTCCGATTAACATGGCCATGTTTTTTCGAGTTCTAAAATTAAGTGGGTTTAGATCGTCGAATATATCGATGGTTGTTCGTCTGAGAATCCGAAGGTTCGAGCGATTTGTATGGGATTTTTGTGATGTGTCGTGTTTTTTGGATGGACGGATTATTTTCGGTGGAGTTTATAGATTTTTTTTCGATCTGGATCATTTTTGCATGGCCTCGTTCCGGTGGAATATTGTTTTAATCGCACCTTGTTCTTTCGACGATTTGTAAACATGGTAGAATATAACCGACTGTTGAATATTAACAGAGTTCGGTTCGTTCGCGTTTTGGGTTCATTGTGTATTTTAAAAGATTGATCTGATGAAAATTATTTGAGGATTTGTAGACGAATAAAATGATTGCTTTATATTATACTGATTTAATTTTTTTATTTAGTATTGGAAAAATCAGTAAGGTTTCATTGTTAAAATGAAGATAATTTTGTAATATTTTTTATTGTGATGATTTGATTCTATGCGGAATTGAGCTTTACAATTGATTTATAATATAAAAATTTATTTGTAAAACGAAAGAGTGAAACGCATGTATTTTTATTATAACTGAATTATGAAATGTTTCGAAACGCCAAACCCTTATAAATGAAGTGAAAATGATATGCGAGAAGTTTTCATAATTTTTTAAATTGCTTTAGATTTATTTTGAATCATGAAAGGTTGAAAAACTATTAAGTCAATGCATAAGTTTCGTTGTATTTTTTCGATGGTCAAATATTTTTCTATTTTTTCCGAACATCTGTATTCAAACTATTCTATTATATGGAGAATATTTCCTTTTCAATATCTCTTAAATTTTGATCTTGTCAGTGAACAATAACAATCCATAGAATTTTTTGAAATGTCTAATAATAAAATGCATTTATGACATTTTTCACTGTACAAATTGTGTAAAAATAATAGTAATAAAATACTTGTAATAAATACAATAGAGATGCAGTTAACGTTAGAATCACTCTGTTATTATTTTTAAAATTCAGTTCTGAAGATTTTTCATGAACTGATAAACATAATTATGACATGTTCAATGTTGATCCACGTCAAAATATCAGAAAGATCATGTTGAAGATTAAAGTCAACCAATAAAAAACACGGAATTTGCATCACATCAGTTTAGTTTCAAAATACGATATTTGTTGAAAAAAATACAATGAAACTTTTGCGTTAACCGAATATTATTCCTTAAACAAAAAAAAATAAGAATATGAATACATCAAACGGTCTCATTGATTCAAATCCCCTATATATAATAGCGGATTTCTGTGTGTCTGTCTGTTTGTGTATCTGTGTCGATGACGCTCGCGACTTTAAAACGACGCGTCGATCCCCTATATACAATTCTTCATGCGTATATGGTCTTTATGCGTATACACTTAACGTCTATAATATCATGCTTATAAAATCGTCTCTATTGACTTATGCAATACGTCGATTATTACGCAGTGGAAAAAATATTTGAATCCCCTATACATGTATATAATCACCGATGACAGATGCTGTGTCAATAACAAATGAACTGCTTTTATTTATTAAATATGAAATATATTCAAATCGAGTACAGGCATCGGGTAACCTATATGTCACAAACAAATAACAAATTAATTATTTTGATTTTATTAATTAAATATTAAATATTCGGTACACATTTCGGGTTCACACAATCGGGTTTTCAAATTTTATCCTTTTCCGTTTCTCAACAAATCCACTGTTATTAACATCGAGCCTATATACTAGTGATTAGTACAATAAAGAAAAAAAGCACGCTTTCTTGAACCCAAAAGAAAGCTCATCGAACCCGTTATACACCCATAGAGCTTGGCGCCGGAAAAGCTCCAAAATCCAATCTTCAAATTTAGACGACCCATTCATGCCCGAGGTGGTGCAGTCGATCTCCACTTCCACATGCAGCACCCCTGAGCTGATATGCCGAAATAGATTTTGGCAACGGCTGCGAACTTCGAGCGCTCCTCCTAGGCCGTACTATGTAGTTATGCAGTCCGCTTCCGATCGGCCGGACCTTTCGAGCGTCGTTCGAGGACTCGGATAGTGTTTGGATAGGGCTTCCGAAGGGCTTTTTGGGGGGCGAAAGTCGCGGGCGTTCGAAAAATGGCGGGAAAGTTCGGACTCGGCGCGCGCTGAGGCAAAATGAACGGCACGCTCAAAAGGAACAATTTCAGGGGTCTGAAAAGGGACGCCCTAGAAAGGCAGGCTTCTTTGCTCGTTCAGCATTTGACTGTGAGTTTTTTTTTTCATCGTGATCAACGGGAAAATTTGGTTCAATTTTCAATTTTTTTTTAAACTTTTTTTAAATACAAAAAAAACGTAAAAAATATAATATATATTATAAATTATCCATTTGTTTAGAAAACGCTGTTATCAGTGTATCAAAATATTTTGTTTAAGTTATTTATATTCGCTCTACTATTTCAATGTACGTTGAACTTTCCACGTACAGTAATGTTATCGGTGTAATGAGTACTTCGAGAGAGTTATTTGTGATCTTATATATATGTTATAGGCAAATTATAACGGCAGGCATTTTCCAACTTGATCGCTAACTAGAACTGCTAGTATGCTTTAT
>JAOXNN020000006.1:7944688-7976732 GCA_028571205.2 Hydropsyche betteni
CCAAAACGTCATAAGTGCATAGTTCAATATTCATGAGCCTTAAATCGTTGTACATAAAGCTCAATATGGCCGATATAAGCGTTAGAAAATGCCTGCCGTTATAATTTGCCTATAACATTATATATATATAACGAACTTGTTACTTGATCAAAATCATTTATAAATGCAGTTTCAATGAAAATATTGTTTTTTTTTTTAGATTGATGAATTGTACAAGGAAATCTTGTACGAGATAGTTCATAATGTCGGATGCGATGTCAGTCTTGAAATCGGTCAACTACCTCTGTTGGGATATGTTCAAGATGCATTCAAGATGCCCTCTGAAAGGCATCAAGAGCTTTTGGCTGAAGCGGAAGCGAAAGAGCCACCAGATATATTGTTGAACGTAGAAGTTATCGAAGCTAAGGAATTGCAGCCGAAGGATCCCAACGGAATGAGTGATCCTTTCGTCACAATGTATCTTATGTCGAATAAAACACAACGCTATAACACTTCAGTGAAAACCGGCACGCTTAACCCTACATGGGAAGAACATTTTTCTCTGTAAGTTATTTGTGATTTTTAGCATTAATGAAAGTAACCCGGCAGAGAAAATTTTTGCATTTCTCTTTGAAGCCATTACTCTTGGCAAAGTTTCTTGGCAAGAAGTAACCGGGGAAAAATACATACACATTATCTTAAATTTAAAATTCATTCTTGTATTAAATATTTTCGAAATCATGTCATTATGAGATGTCAAACCAAATTGTTATTTTCAAATTGATGATCGTTAAGACTGATTAATTTATTTCCAGACCCGTTGCTGAAAATCCAGCTGATGATACATTATGCATAGAAGTTTGGTAAGCTTTTGTAATACAAAAATTTGGTTAGAAATAAGTGTAATTTTTATTTCTAAATTTATTTTTATTTAGGGATTTCGATCCAGCTGAAACAGTCAAAGAAAAAATGTCCAAAATATTGGACGTAAAAGGTGTGAAAGGCTTAAGAAAACTAATGAAAGAAATTGCAGTCACTGCATCATCTGGAAAACATGATAATGAGCTGATTGGAAAAGCGAACATACCATTAAAAGTAAAAAAGTTTAAATAAACTAGTATTAATATTTAATGAAAACATTTCTTTGCATTCAAATTATATGCCTATTTCAGAGCATTCCAACATCAGGATTAACAATGTGGTACAGTTTGGATAAACCAAAAAAATCAAAAAGACAGGGTCTAATTAAAACCAGGTTGATCTTCACTTCTGAAAAAATATCTGAAGTTGCCATACAAGAACATCGACATTTATTGAGAATTTTATTGCTGCATGAACTTGAAAATTCAAAGGTAAAATTTACCATTACAAAAAATTATATATTCTAAATTATTTGTGTCATTTAATCCGTATAAATAACTTTTAGGTTGCTCAATATTGGTGGGCGGGAACATTCAGCGTTCACGCTGAAGCTGTAGTATCGCAACATTCTGCTCAAAGTGGGATCAACCAGATAAATAATTTTATGGCTCAATGGACTGTTTATAGTGCTATTCACGTAGACCATCCATTAAGTTTTGCCTTATTTACCAATTTATTGAATAAATTATCCAGGTCAATCGAAACTAATCTCATTTGTGATGAAGAAATTAAACTGTTTTGGGATGGCGTTCGAAAAATACTACCGTCTTGCTTTAGTATAATAAGAAAAATTAGGAAAAAGACCACCGGTGATAAAAACGTATTGAAAATACTGAAAGATGTTTTGATATTACTATCTATGGTGTCAGAATTGAAAGTGCCTGAAGACATGGACTTATTCCCTGCTAAACAATATGGATGGTTAAAACGAAACGATAATGTTGCAAAAGGTGATGTCAAAGAAGTCATGTTACAAGCAATACACCAGGGTGCTTCAGAATGGTTTATCGAACTCATAGATACTGTAACATCTGAAGATAAGTCCGAAGAAGGACGCCTTCAAAATTTAATCAAAATCATTCAAATGGTCAGGTCTGATATGCAACGTGCTGTAGAATACTACGATAAATGTTTTGCACAGTAAGTTTATATTTCAACATATTTCAATATTGCGAAAGGTAATTTTTGTAATAATTTTATTTTTCTGTAATTCAAGGTATATCCATTTCCCATATTCTAAGACGTTATATATGGTTTATGAACAAAAATTATCAGAAATGATTGAACCTGAAGTAGTTGAAGTCTGCAAAAGTCTGAAACGTCTAAGTTACAATAATAATGACCGTCAAGTAATTTTAGCTGATGAAAGCGGAGAAGGTACGAGATTGGGAGCCCCAATGGTGCAAGGAGAACCTTTAGCCATGGGAACAACACTGTTTGAACTGTATTTAGTGCTGCAAAGATTTTTAGCGTAAGTAGATTTGTTTAAAAATCATGAGTGCTTTATGAATACTGTTTAAGAGTTAAATTTTTGAAATCAGATTGGGTCAAGGACTATATCCTGCAAATTGGTCTTCACTTTCAATATCCAAATTCCATTATTGGTTTTATGGTGGTGTTGCTCAGTGGCTAGATATAGCTGTATTCAAAGCACATACCCGAATAGAAAAAGCCGTTGAACTGGATAAGTTGGTTCCAGAGGATGAAACTGTAAAGTATAGTAGTTCTGCGATTGATACATTGCAAATATTCTATCAAATCAAAGTCTTCTGGGAGCAACTCGCATGGCCTGATGCAGAAGGATCTTATACATTTGTCGCTAAAATTATTGATGTACGTTGATGAAATACTATTGTTATTCTTATTTTTACTTAATCTCATAAGAAATTCTTGCTTTTTGTAGGATATATGCAGCTGTTGTGTATTTTATGCTGATAAAATGTCTCAAAGAGTAGATGGTTTTGGAAATGTGACAACGGCTTACGAAACTAAGTTTCATGTTACAAATGAATGGTGTTTGTCTATAAATAATATTGATCATGTGAAGCAAAACTTGAATTCGTTTGTCGAAGATTTGGGAATGAATAAAATTATTGAAACTCTCAGTGAACTGAGATCTCCTATGGAGGCTAATAGGTATTTTTAATATTTGTATTTCATACAATTAATTTATGAACAATATTCATATTTATCATTATAAAATATTTTTGTAATTTTAGATGCAAAGAAACATTACAGAATGTTATTGAGAATTCCATCGATACTATTAAAAATAAAATTATAGAGTTGATAGAGATGGTTGTTAGAAAGGTATATTTTCTTTTTTGTTATTTTTTTCGTGTAAGTTTTACATGTAGTTTAATATGAATTTTATATTTATAGATGATGCCTTCTATTTCCCGCTTTTTAATGGAAGGGGCTGAGCTTCTTCATCAAGATTGTTCAAGCATGGACCGCGTAATGATGTATTTGGATGAGAGCCTTCAAACGTTAAATTTAAATCTTAGTGAAGATAATTTCGCTAGAACATTAGATATTATATGGGAGCAACTTAGTGATTTATTGTTTAAATTAGTCGAAAATAATTTAGAGGTATAATTAATATTATATTTTGCATGAAACTTTCCTATTGCTGGAATAAAAATTTCAAACCATAATTAAAATTTTAGAAAAGACGTCCGCCTGCATTTTTTTCGAATCTTCTTGGGTGCTTGGAAATAATGAAAAAAGCTTTTAAACAAAATACTACTTCATCAAATTGTGAAGAGATTCTAGAAAAAATAGAGTATCTTTTGAAACTCCACGGTTTTGAAACATCTGACTTGATACATCAATACTACATAGAGCGTTGGGAAGAGCAGAAGAAAATAGAGCACTCCAAATTTGGTATATTGGCTGTACGAGCCGTATTTTGTGAATCTGCCATTAAAATTGATGTTATAAATGCCAGAAATTTACTACCTATGGATTCTAATGGTGCGAAAAATAATATTTGAATAATACATATGAGGTTTTTCACTACTTTTTTCACATTATGATTGTTTCTTTTTTCAGGAAGTGTTGATTCATTTATTAGAATTAATCTTATGCCTGAAGATCTTTTCGCTGGAACTATCAAACCTAAAACTCAAACACATAACAAAAACCTGTTTCCATTATACGATGAGACTTTTACGATGTAATTTATTTTTACGTATATTTACCATATATATCAATCACTTTAAATTTTTAATTGCTCGTTTTTCTTGTAGAATTTTAACTCCAGATCAAAGAAATTATAAGAATGGACTCATCGTATTCAATGTGAAGGACAAAGATATGTTTGGTATGTCGAATCAATATTTGGCTGAAGCTTTTCTTCACTTCAGTGAAATTCCTGATACAAGTGAAGATATCAGAGGGTTACCACAAGTTCATCTGATGCTGTCAAGACCAACAAAGCTCGGTAAAATACTTCCAATATCAATTATTTTGATTCATTTGAACTTGTTCTTAATTCAAATTATATTTCAGAGGGTGATGCAATCAAGGCGTTGGAACATAGACAAGGAGATAAACAAGCAAAAGAGTTCCTTAAAAAACAGAAGCAAAAAATCGGCTTACCAAACTGACTAGCAATAAGAAATCGTTTAACAAAATGAGCTTTTTCAAATTTATCGAATATTGTTACTTCATTTGTAAATATTTCATTTGATCGAGTGAATGTTTAAAGTGAACTTTGATGTGACAAGAATAATTGGAGTAAGATGTGACATTTTCTTACAATGTCAAATTGATATTTACTTAAATGAATTAAGTACTTAAATTATATTGTGAATGTGCCTATATATCCAATCCGAAATTAATCTTTGGAATAACAATTAACGTTTTTCGAAATATATTATATATATTTCTTTATATTTATATTATACTACACAATTTATGTGAAATTCCTTTTTTCTAGTCGACAAAATCGAACAAATTTATTAATGAAAAAAATTCTATTATATGTATTTTATATACATAATCTTATACAAAATTTATTTTAGATTTTTATTTATCAGTGAAATTAAAACAAAATCATAAAACTGTGAATCTTGTTATTGAAAATTATACTTTTATTAAATCAAATAATGTGCATTATAACTATTACCTAAATGTTAGTGTTCAAAAAAACTCTGAACATTTTTTGTATATAATGAACTGCATGAAAACAATAATTTTTTATTGCCGCTAAAGCATTTTTAGATTACATAACATTTTTACAAATGTTAGTGAAAGTTGTATGGTGAAAATGTTATTTTGTGAAAATATCAATTTATTATATTGAATAATCTATTGTTTATGATTTACGAATGAGGAATATTTGTTAATATTTTTTGATATAGTGCATTTTTTTTCTAATAAAAAATAAATAGCAATGTTGTGTTATTTTTTATATTACCTATTATTACAATCATTAAACAATAATGATTTCTAAAAATTAAATTATTAAAATATAAATATCTAGTTCATTGTATGACAGTACTATAAAATATGCTATAATTTTGTATAAAGCCAATGCTTTAATCAATATGAAAAAATGTACCATTACATTATTTAATAGTAATATAATATATATGAGTAAATTTCATAAACATATATGAAAATTATATATATTATTTATTCGACACAATTTTACTATAATATTTAGTGTACTACGTAAATATTATAGAAATCGTCAATATCACATAAATTTAAAAATCATATTAAAAAAATTGATTCACAGATCTTGTTTTAAACCGTTATTGATCCAAGTCCACAAGTTTTATCAGGAGTTCCAGTTATTTCTGAAAAAGAAAACCATACATTTTTTATGTACATTGTCAGATACAATTTGATTATTTATTGTTATTAAACAAATTTATTAAATTAGAGAAAATGTACGAAGTACGAGTTATATGAATTATAAAAAAATGAGCTTACGTTTTCCGCAATTGATAGCACAGCTATACGATGAAGGATTTTTATAAGTCACATTGTCAGTTCCACAAATAGGATTGTATTCGTTGGTTGCTAGAGTTCGAAGGCATCTTCTTAAACAAAGCTCTACTGCTTCTGATCTATTATTTGCATTGTTATTGTTTGAATTTTGTTGATTGTTCGACGACGGTGATGGATTAAATACAGAATTTTGATTTTGATTTTGATTTGGAAAACCACCATTCGAAAACAGAGAACCCCAGTCGATATGTTTTTCTTCTTCTTCTGGCCAAGTGATTACATAATCGTCTATGGTTTTCTTGTTTGATTCATTGTTTTGAGAACTCTGCGGTATTTTATTATTGATCCATGTAGGGTTACGGTTTCGTTTCACATCCGATTGTGTGACAAATCTAGAGGATTTAAAACTATCGTCGTCGAAAGCGAAGTCTGCATTTCCTGAATAAAATTTGGGAAGATTATCACTTCCTCTCTTAAAAGTTACTCCGTTAGCATCTCTTTTATGACGATTTGACATTTGAAAGGTTTCTTTCTTTAATGAATTTCCCATGCGTTTTCTCGAATTAGTATTTGCTTTTGTAGAATTTTCTTCTAGTGGCATTGAATGAATATACGCCAAGCTCAAGACTGAAATTTGATTGTAAAAAAATAAATTCCATCAAATAACAATAAAAATACAATCGAATTTACATGTGATTGAATTTGAGTTGTTACTCACGTATCAAAAAGAAGCTTGTTTTTAAAACCGCCATGTTTCAATAATTGATATATGCGTTGTTATTTATCTGAAAATAACAGAAAAAATATTTATTGTTAAATTTGTTTTAGTAAATTTTTTTAACATAATTTTTTTGTGTACAAAATAATAATATGTGTATACAGATTATACAAATGAACAATCTAACCGCAAGAACAACTGATCATAAACAATAATTAATAATCGCCTTTTCGTGATACATTTGAACTTGTACTCTTTTTAATCATCAACAGTATTCACATTGCTGATTTTTCATAGACATTTCTCAAATAATTTATTCAATTATCATTATAATAATTTTATTTAAAGTGTCTCGTAATTTATATGGTAAATACTTAATCGATTGAAAAAGTCGTTAAAAAAACCATTTCGCAGAATCATTATAACCGTATAAAAAATGAGAAAAGCTTTTTTGGACAAGGAAAATAAAATAGACAATTCATTTCATGCTTAGTAACCAGTTTTCTCAGAAAAACATTTTGAATTGTTAAAAATGGCGCCAAATCGAAAGTGAGGATTATTTTGAAAGTGGTAAAAGTTCAATTTAGGAAATTATTTTTTAATCTGAATGTTTTTTCAATCTCGTATGATCAGTTATTAGTGCCATCTATGTACCGGAATAAAAATGAGTACTTTTAAATTTAATCATTTTATTTATTTACTTTTATATTCGCAAGGCAAATATTATAATTGTAAGATTTAAAAAAATTGCAAAATTAGTCTCAATTTTTAAAATTTTATTATTATCCAACCACAAATCGAATCAAAGCCTCCCGATGACTCATCATCAACAAAAATTAATCAAAACTACACCACATCCTTAAAAAAAACACATCTAAAATCCAAGTCATCGACACTAATGCCTTTGAAAATACGGACTTCCCCTGCGATCGGAATGCGCGGGAATTTCATTCAAATTACACATGCAAATATTTCGAATGTCTATTTTCTCACGAATCATCCGACACGATTGCTTCTTGCACTTGACCGCCGATTAATTATATTATTTTCGCCGATCTATGACGTATTATCGTCGGTCGTTTCGAGGTCGTCATCATGGAGGCTTTAGCGCCGTCGAAAATTTATATTAGAATGTAATAATTTAAGAAAAAAAACGTGTTTTCATCGATGGCACGCTGGAAACAATATTTTTTTTGTTCACGTTTTACGCATTGTTTTGTGTGTTGGTCATCGTTGAAAAATTTTTGTTACATGCGTAAATTCGAATGATTACTTTTTTTTTCAATGAAATTGTAAATATTTATCATTTGCATTTATATTAACTTATTTTAATTGAATCATTGACGCAAATGAATTTCCTACGACTGTAAAAATTAAATTTTTGCGAAAATAGAAAATACTAATTTTTCTATTATTAAATCTGTTCAATGTTGGAAACATTTAAAAAAAACTTTAACATTCAAATAACGGTTTCTATAATAAAATTTATTAAAAAAAAACTCATGAGTATATTCATGAGTAAATATGTATATGAATAAAAAAAGAATATATATTTCACATTTTTATTAAATTATATATTGAACTTTCATATTATATGTCAAAAATCAATATGAAAAAATAGAGAAAGTATTTTCAAGATTCACATGACGATTGTTAAAATCGTTTAATATTTAAAAATTGTTTCTTATGAAACTGAACAAAAAAATACTCATCTAACGGAATTATGTAAAAATTGACATTAAATTTGATATGAACAAATAAAAGCATAGGTTTGCATAATTATCGTGTACAAAATTTCGAAACGGAATTTCGAAAATTGTATGCACGTCATTAAATTTGCACTAATAATTTTTAAGTAAACATGATCTTTATTATTCACACAACAAATATATTAAATTGAAAAAATACTGCGTATTTTATGACGAACTTGAATGTACGTAATTTATTACCGGAATATTTCAAGTTATTATACGCGGACTTATATGTCTACTTAACATTGAAGAATATTAATATTTAACAATTTTTTATATAATGGATAACATAATTATATGTTATGAAGACGTTCGTTATAAAAAACGATCATTGTAAGTGATCGTTTGAATTGTTAAAATCTTCCGAAGTACCTATTATACAATAAACTTGTGATACATGTTGAAATAAAAATTTGCTAGTTCCGTTATTGAGAAATATATAATGCGATTCGAATATTTTAAAATTTCGGTTTCGGTTGAATCATTCATAAGTATTAATAAAATTGAATATTTCAACAAATCATGTTATTCGCTCATTAACTGTTAGTCATTGCTGTAAATACACATTTGTGACTTTTAATAAATCATCGAAATTAATGATATATTTCATATTTGTTTATATAATCCCGATTTGTAAATATTTTATATCAAATCAATCTTGAATATAGAAATCATATTTAAAATTTTTAGTTCAAAACGGTTTTTAATTTTATTTATTGAACAATATAAGTATAAGTATAATATGAGGGGTTCGGCAGAAAATAAGGCTAAGCGACATTTGTCACTTTCGGAGATATTAAGAAAAACAGTTTACATGCATTTAGTTGCAAATATAATTAGGAGTAATCCGACATAATACTGTTATCTTCAGAGATTGTGGAATTATTTATTAATTTTCGTAGTAACAGTACTAATTTTCGTAGTAAATAAAAGAAATTAAATTTTGTAATTTTGGCGCTTAGCCTTATTTTCTGCCGAACCCCTCATATAAAATCTTATAATATATATCTAATTCATATTGGAGCTTTTCCCTAATGAAAGATTATTTTAAATGATACAGTATGAAAAAATATTTTAAACGTTTTAAAAACTATATAGGAAGTTTTTGATGTCGATATACCTTTTTTAATATTTTTTTCTGTAGTAATCGAAAAAATATTTTTATAAATTAAAAATATATAACATAGATACAATATTATGATATACGACATCAATAATATATTATATCATTGTATTTCTAGTAATTTTCAAATATACATATACTAAATTTTTAACGAAATAAATCTAAGAATGAATAGAATAGTTAATCTAATAAAACAACCCATTCAATGGATTTCTTACTAAAACAAAACCGAAACGGTAATCCCGAAGATCTCAACACAAAAAGCGGATACATTAAACAAAAACAAACAAACCTCCTTTCACAAAACCCAGAAAAAACCTCCGAATCAATCAAACCCACAACACGAAAACGACCAGCAATATACACGTACACTTCGCGAGACATCGAGAATAAGACTGCAAGAATATCTGGTTTCCACCGACGAGACACGACCTTATGAGGTCGAAAACCAAAGATACCACAAAAGCCTCCTTAGGACGTTCAACTTCAGACCTCGAGCACTCACCAGATCCTGAGAAAGTCGACAACTCGAAGGCCTCCTGAAGATTGGTGGTGGATTCAGATTTGCAGGCGCTTTAGAAGGACTCTGAAGAGGAAAAAGTTCGGGAGGTGATTTGCGGTTTTGCGGTCACGTAACGAAAAAAAGTCTATGTTTTATGCGTACGATGGATATATTGAGACTTGATTCGAATCTTCAGGAGCTTTGATTATAATTCGGATAATAGGAAGCGGTGAAGGAGGTCCGCTTGTTGAACGATTCGCTGGAAAAACGTGGAAAATTAAAAACGCCTGCGATTCTAGGAAAGGTGGTTTTGTTCGATGTGCTGTTGCATTTTCCATTCGTTAAGATTTTATTGTTTACTTTGACGCATTCTTGTTTTTTTTTTTTATATTCGAATCTAATCGAATGAGTATGCAAATCAATATATTGACAGAGCTAATAGTATTGAGTGATTTGTGAACGTGGTTAATTATTTAATGTGTACGGTCATTTGTGATTTATGTATTATGATATGTTTGAAAAATATCAATGGATTTTATTTTTGGCACATTTTTGTTCGAAATGGGTTTAAATGTGGATTATTGATTTTAATATGTTCTTGGACACTTTTGAATCTACTTCGTTAAAGTTTTATGACGTATTTATTTGATTTGTCATAAAAATTGTCATTGATCTAAGAATATGATGCATATATTCGTCATTCATCTTTAATACGGATATATTTGTATGTAAAAATATGCGAATCTTAACGATTTTTAAACGTATCAAAACCATTTAATTCATGGTATATTTTCTTTCAATTATTTTACAACGTTCTGTTTAATATGAGGAGGTTTATTGCTGTTTTTATTCAATTTTTATTCATATAATAATTTAAATTCAAACTCCGATATGTTCGAAGGTCTGAAGGGTAAGGGCAAGGCGAAATTATTGACTATCCTCAGTTATAAGAAAAGCATCAAAGTAGATTTTGAATTTAACTATTTCGCAGGACATGCTCATATGTTATTTTCAAAATGTAAAAATACAAGTACATTGATCTTCAAACACAGGGATTAAAAAAATTCAAGATAAAAATCTCACAATTAATGTGAATTATAATGTAAAATTAAATGCAAGCACCCATATTCTATGCAGTTATATAAAATTGTATGCAAACGCCCATATAAATAATAAATTCACTGCACATAAATTTACCATAAGTTCTTATTTATTATAAATTTAGATAATTAAAATATTTTTAATGATTACATATATTAATAAGTCTAAATCGATCGTTAGATTGCGGATACTAATTGATCATGTACATTTTCTTTTTATTATCAATGAAAAAAATTATCACGATTGGATAAATACAATATATTTTATTCATTTGACTTAAATAATATGTGTTTATGAACATATGCACGACAAAATATTTTTTGCGACTACACTCGAACCTCTTTTTGTGCGACTTTTTTTGTGCGAATTCAGAGTTGTGCGATTTTTTTTTAATTATTTTTTTTTGCAATAATGAACGTACATATGTATGTATGTACAATGTATTATAATAACGTTATTAAGAGCGCGTTATTCACATATTGTACTGTAATTCGTATCGTTAAGTCTATGATGTATTAGGTCTTGGTTATGGGGGATGTTTCCGTTAAGCCACTGTGTGTTTCAATTAATATTTTGAGCGTGCTCTGAGCTAGGAAACTACTTATAATTAAAGATGTGCCGGCGGGTTTAAACCTGGGAATTTTGAGAAAGTTAAAAAAAAAGTCTATCGATCAAATAATCAAAATGACACATTTCAACATATAATACACTAACAATTAAATGAATCTTAAAGAAATATAAAATTGGACCAAAATATGAAAAATAAATACAAAAAAATGTTCATTTATATTCAGAGTTCTGACTCACGAATAAAATCCAGTAATTCAGAGTCCAATATCCTTTAACAAAAAAGTACTTTTTTATATAAAAATTTATTTTTTGCCAAAATTTCCGAGTTCGAACTCGGTTTATTCCCGTTCGTTCAAAATTCCCATTTTTGCCCATTCCTACTCATAATGACGCACTGCTCTAAAATAATGACGACGAATCTAGCTTATACACAACCTTTGAAAGTTTGACATGTGTCAAACAAACTTTTTTTGTGCGATATTTTGTATGGCAATTTCAAAGTTGTGCGGTTTTTAAAATCCATGGAACGCATCTTCACTTTTTTTATGTGAAATATATCTTTTTTTGTGCGATTTGCTACGGAATGCATCTACCGCACAAAAAGAGGTTCGAGTGTATTGTGTAAATATTTTTCTCACTATTCAATACCGTGTTATTTTAGCCAAATCAATAAGCTTGATAAGCGTTTATAAGTATGTTTAATAAAAAAACTAGTTTTTAAATTTCTGATATTATATGCGTAGTTGAAATTTAAATATTTTAAATAATGTATAAAAATGTCTATAATATCTGTGTAAATTCGTTTTTTGTTGGACCCTATTTTTAGGAACAATTTTGTCAAAATAAAAAATCAAATGGTCTTATAGGCGGAAACGAAAGATGACAAGTTTATACGATATGGAATTTTGCTTATTGATCTTTTTTGTTTTTTGCTCCCATCGTAAAATCAGTAGCAGGAAAATGTTCAAAATTATATCATTCAATAAAAAGTTCGGATACATAAATAATGATTTAAAATATTGATAATTTTTCCTATCAACAGGTTTCCATTGATAACTCATATCCTGTGGGATACAAAAAATTCATTTGGGAAAACCAAAATTTTTTCACTTTATCTACCGCGATTAATAACCTATTTGTAATTTTATAATATTAAATACATGTGGTTTTGTTATTGATAAATTACAATATATTTTAAGATATGGACAGTAAATATATTGCCTATTCCATTTCATATTTGGTTTTCCTTGGAATAACCACAAAAGATATTCAGTTATAAATGAGGTTCTGGCTTTTATTAAAACGTTTTAAAGCTAGTCAATTCTAATAATTTTTGCAAATATAATATATTGTATTATAAGTTTTTCAATGATTTTTCCTCACTATATGATTTAAAGTGATTCGTCATTTTTCACAAATTGCCAATTTCCTAATTTCATTTCATACAATTCCTTTTCAAGGGCATTTATTGTGTTAACGTGATAAATGCTCTTGAATAAGAATGATAAACTTGACATTGAATATTGACATCTTTTACGAATTTTCTTCATTTGAATCGTGTACAATCCGGAAAATGGTTCATATGGAAACATTGAAATTTATAACTGTAAAAGTTGAATCGGTTTCTTATAGATGTCACTTTAAGTATTTAACAGTTCACATTCAGGAAATTAATTATTTTCATTCAACGATAGTGAAATTAATACTTATTTTGACTTATAATTATGATGTATTAATATTTTGAATTTTTACCGGAATAGATACCACGTTAACAAAACGTCAAAATGAACATGATAGACTAAATTAAAAAACAATTTTCCGGACATACGTCAATATTTTCGTTTGACAATTATGAGAAATAATAACATCAACCTTTTTAATATTTCTTTTATTCAAATATAATTTTTACGAGAATTCATAACGAAAAAGAAATTTTGTAAAATTTTAAGCCAAATTAAATTATTTGTTGAGAAACAAAATTGATCACTTGGAGTGTTTTTTTTAACACTCTACTTTGGAGTCATCAGTTTTTTTTATTTTCATGACTTAAGTTTGGAATAATGATATGTAAAACGAACTAATGAATAGAATTTTTGATCATTTTCTATTTTTATGAATTTAATTTCATGTATGCATAATAAAAAAAAAATCAGATGTAAATCTCAAAATTTCAGTTGAGATTTAAATGCAATTAAAAATAAAAATAAATAGAAAAACACCCACAATTGTATCAACAAATCGTATTTACAACAAAGTCCTTTCAAGCAATCCCAAAACACCTAATTTCACCCACTTTAAAGCACAACATTTTTCCTTTCATCGCCGTCCGGGCGGCTTCGCAGACTTTCCCGCGCTTTCTTTGCAAAAATGGCTTTTAGATTTAGTGCAGCTTTTCCAAGTTGACGTTTATGTTTAGCCACCAGTCGCTTGTGCCTTTTCCGTTCCTCGAACCGTGTGTGCTCTTGCTTATGGCAAGATAAAAGAGATTAGATCTCTAGACGGCCGTAATCTCGTCTCGTAAGCCTGTTGGATTTCTTACATCCGAGACATTTATCTGTAATTTCCCTTCTATTTCCCGACTGTCACGTGGACGAGTGGTATAATCCTCTGTGCTTTTTTCGCTTGAAATTTTCAATTCGGTGCTTAAAGCTCTGTTGTTCGGTAGGCGCAACGCATTAGTGTTGCGCTTTCATGCTTTTTACAATATTGTATTGATTGTTTTTTGTTTGAGTCATTTTGATTGTTTTTAAAGTTTAATTTTTTTATTAATTAATTATTAAAATTAATAAATTAATTTCATTTTCATGAAAATCGATGATGAATATAGCTTATTTTTTACTACTTACATCTTAATAAAAATATTTTGATAAAATCAAATTACAGGTAGTCCTCGATTTACGATGGTTTGAACATACGAACAAAAAAATATATACATCAAATTCTCTTTTTAATTAAATATTGATTCGATGAAAAAGAATGTTATTATTTTAAGATTATAAGCTTGTTTTTTTTTTAAATACTTAACAATAAAATACAGTAAGCTCTCTATAACCTTAAGATAGGTTCGACGTTATAGGGGAGAACGTTATAAGGGGGGGTTTACTGTACAATATAATAACGATATATCACGGAATCAGAGAAGTCTTTCCTAAATACATTTTTTTTTTAATTATTTTTCGTTAAACCAAGAGTTGTCGTTACCTTCAGCCAATTCATTTAAAAAAATATGGACTTCAAAAAAATTGATATAAATCAAATTAATTTTTCATACAGACACAATTTTCAACCGATTCAACTTACAATTAGACCAAATTTCATGAACATATATACCTCAATCCTAATTTCTAATTAAAAAAAAACTTTCATCCTAAAAAAATTGCAAACAGTTGCGAACACCTGCCCCACAACTAGTAGTCGAGATGCTCCAAGGCCAAAACGTGCACGTGCGAGCGAAACGGACCAAGCCCACACACAGCCCGAACGGCCGCTCCGTCTCTTTCTGGCTAAAGCGAACGGCGTCTGGCTGTCTCGCGGCGCCAGAGCGAGACAGCCGATAGTTGGCTAGACGTTCTGTCTAGTGTTGGGCATCCGTTCGGCTTTCTGCTCTCCCGGCAATAATAGTTACGAATAGGAGATCAACTAACTGCGTTTTCCTTGTACTCTGGCCGGATTTGGACATTCGGGAAAACTATTTTGGGCTTTTTTTTAGTTCGGTTTATAATTCTGATAATTTTGTAATAGAATGGTTTTTGTTTTTTTTAGAATAGTTGAATAGTTTTCTTTTCGTGAACGTTGAAATTATTGATTTTTTTTCATAGTATTTTGTCCGAATTTGGAAGTTTGGGAAAATTGTTTTGCGCTTTTGTATGGTTTTTCAGTATTAGGTAACTGTAAAAATTTTATAATAAAATTGTTTTGTTAGAAAATATTGAATAGTTTTCGTTTCGTAAATTATTGAAACTATTGAATTTCCTTCAAAAACTAAAGTTTCAATATTATTATAATTATTATATAATTCGAATAGAACAACTAAGTTTTTTTTTGTTCTCTGGCCGAATTTTTAAAATTAAAACTATTTTATATACTTTTTAACCATTAGTTTATTTTTAATTTTTGTGTAATAGTTTGTAAAAATTTTATAAGAGAAAAGTTTTCTTAGAAGATATTTAATACTTTTTTTTTCAGAAACTATTAAATTTTCTTCATAAACTAAAATTTTAATATTATATAATAAAATTCGAATAGAACAAATAACTGCGTTTTTTATTATTTTCTAGCCGGATTCGAACATACTGGAAAACTATTTTGTGATCAGATAGTTTTTCAATTCTATGAAACGATTTGTAAAAATTTGAATAGAATAAACAAATACATACGAGCCATTTTTTTCGGAAATGGTATGAGTCTATTTTAAAAAAAGTTAATTTAATGAGATATAGTTGTATCTAACTCATTATTTTTTTTTATGAAATTGGATTTAAAAAACTAACGGCTCGTATAACAGAGTTGTTTACTTAGAAAACATTGAAAAACTCTCCATTTACAAACTATTGAATTATCTTCGAAAACTAAACTTTTAGCACAAATCATAGTATTTACATCGTTACGTAAACTGGCCGTTTTAAGTATGTCTGCATTCAGGTGCGCATATAAAAGTACATGGCCGTAATTCGACCTTTAATGCTTAGACGTCATTTGGCCAAACTGCACTTTAAGCCGGCAAAGCGAGCCTTCACTTAAGTACAGCATGCACTGAAAATCTAACTTCCACATCCTCCGGGAAAGCCTTTTCAAACTCGATGACTAATTGCGGTCGGAATAAAGTAACTGTGTAAATATTTTTTTATTTTATTTCGAAAATTATCCGATGCCTTTAGTGGTAAGCATCTGGGTTTAGGTTTTGATTAAATTTTGTGCAATTTAAAAAAAAAGCGATGTTTTAGGATGCGGTATTCCTTTTTGGTTTTCATACGAATACGTGAGGCTTGGCTATGCACCAAATATACTTCGCTATGCTGTTTTTATTGCACACAAACTTGTATATCAAAAAGTAATAAAAAATATAATCCAGTCTTTTAAAAGCTTAAATTATATCAATAATAAAATATGAAAATATTATTTAAATGTTTACATGTTCGAAATAATTCAATAAATTTATCTATTTGATATATTATATCAAAGAAATATGTGATAGTTAAGCTTCAAATGATAATAGAATTAAAAATTAAATCTTATCGCTATTGTTTAGAATCAGTGCATTTTCAGAAATGCAAAACTGCATAAACTTCCTAATTACGGAAGTATCTTTGGCCCTTTAAAGCCTGCAACATACACATACTATTTTTACGTCAAAGTTAACCCATTAGAGTAAAATACAAACAACGACATCCGATTTTATCTACAGACACGACCACCTTAATCGCTCATTACTACAACGATTTCTCAGCAAAAATCATTTTCAATTTCAGCCAACACCATACAACATTCATACGGGAATCTAAACACAATCTCCTAACGAAATCCACATTTCGAATCTGAAAGTGTTTACAGCTTCAAAAATTCATCCGCATGTGCACCGAGCGTTGCATTCGTCCAGACTGCATTAAAAGGCTATGAATTTTAATGGTGGCTGAAGGCTTTTCAGGAATCGCGCCTTTAGGACTTCCGCTACAGGATGAAAGGCCGCTCCTCCATCCCTTTATACGTATAATATCTCATACGTTTCCCTGTTTTGTATGAACTGCGATTTATGCGGAACTATTCCGGAAAACCCGGCTTAAGTGTGATTTTTTTCGAATTAATTTAAATCGGTTTTTGTATGTGTAAGTAATATAATATGTTTTAGGTTATTTGATGGCATCTTGCGGTGGTCGATTCGTGCTGCGATAAAATCTCGTCTGCTTTACGAGCGACCTTTATGGCCCACTGCGCTTAAAGGGTTAATTTATCGGCAGACGAAAGCTTTTTGCGATAATTACTGTTGAAAAATATAACAGCGCGAGGATTAAACGATAAATTATATTTAAAAACGTTTAAATTTATTATTTATTTATTAACAAACCAGAACATTATAAAAGCTTTTGAAGCGAATACAAAGATGGCAGACGAAATGTTTATGATTAAATATGAAATGTATCGGACGATTTTATCTTATTTTTCGGGGGCATTTTCTTATTGTACGCGGGAGTGATTCACGCCTTTGTTTGCAATAAAACCCTGCCCTATGTCAATACCATCTTGATTAAATAAGGGCCCGAGGTTGTGGGGGTTTAGGGCTGGGAAAACTTTTTGATTGCCGTAACAAATGCCGGGAACAGAGTGAGGGGATGGAAATTTATACGCCTCGGAGGGAAAGTGCGACATATCTTTGTGGTATTCGTGTCGATAATGCGGCCGATGCAAGAATCTGCCCTTCCCAAATGGTCATTGAATTTGTGAGGGTTCTCCAAATTAGATTGCGGATTCAAACGCTATATTCGCTTAAGAAAATATACAAAATATATTAAATTTTAAGTTTTTAGTGCCATTTTTAGTGTGATTCTTAAACAAGTCTACTAAAAAAGTGAACGATTTGAAAATCCAAGTAAATCTAAAAATATACATATTTTCAAAGTGATAATTTCAAAAAAAGCTCCAATTTCAGATTAAATCCTAAAAAAGCTATAATATATATTCTATATCGCTAATTTGTAAATAAGAACATTTTCGTGCACTTCTGTGTTTCTCGAGTCTCCAATTTTTCCGGCGGGCCCCACATTAAATTCGACCATTAAATATTAAACATAGAACTACCTCGTATACTAAAACTGGGTTAATTCAGCGAAGTTTTATGTGTGTATGTAAAGGGGACGCGGTTTAGCGTGGAAAATGTGCATTTCGAAATGTGCGCTTAATGAAATTCCGCTTTTAGTTTATGTATTAGGCGTTTTCCAATTTGCCCCCGTCTCTAGTTACGTAGCGCGCAATAAACGGAAATAAAACTGACTGTTATTGTACGAATCGTTATGCAAACTAACATAACGATATTTCGTTAAGTAAAGCGCACTTTAGAACGCGTAGCAGTATGTTTGTGAAGCGCTCGAACGTTTGCGCTTAGTTTAATCTCACGTAAACTGTTATTTCGATGGTTATTTATCCAAATTGTATATCGCAATAAAACAAAAAACCTCCCTTCAATTTCATGGCGGATCTAACAAGAAGTTGCACTAGCGAAAGATGCATTAGATACATAACATGAAATAAATCTTTATGCTTCTCAAAAAGAAGTGCAACTATGTGTTTCCTTCGGGAGGGTGAGTGATAGTGCAATCGCATTTTCTTTTATTGTCTGTTGTATTTTTTTCGTAAACTTTGATTCATTTTTATCATTGACGCTTATCTGGTTGATTTATTGTGTGTATGTGGTCGGTTTTATATATGTTGTATACGTTTGAGTATTCACAATATGTACCTAGAGCGAAGTGCTTATTCCCTTATCCCATTTACAATAATACTGTTGTTCCATTAGCTTTAACCCTTTCCCAAATTCGGGTTCAAATTACATTAAATAAACTAGAAGGGAGATTCAAGATAGTATAATATGATACGAAGAATAGAATAGTTATATTTTGTGCATCGTATGCAATTGAAAAAGCAATTACTCATAGTCAATTTTCAATATGAATCTGTTCGATTTTGTATGGAGTTTTCGTTTTTAGTTTCGCTATTTCGAAATTGTTGACGGGATATTCAGCATTTTTCAGTTCGGATTTCATTTATCGAATGACTCTTTCGATTTCTGCTTTCATTGTTCAAAGTGTATAAATACATTGCCGTTTTGCGCCGTTTCGATTTCGATTTCGATTTTCTATGATTCGTGTCAAATTTGTAGTGGAAAACGTTGGAATTGCGTTCTGTTAGCGTAAAAAATCATAAATTTTACGATACCGAATGATGACAAAAGATACTGGCGATTTCTAAATCACGGATTATTGCGATTTCGGGTCAATTTATTTTATTCGGTTTGATATAGATTGATTTAATGTAACCGTTTCACAATTTTGAGTGAATTCAATTTGTGATTTTCAAAAGAGTTAAACGCGTGAATTTTACAAAACCCTAAAGATCTATTACGTAAAATTTCATCATTGAATTATTTTAAAATAAATATTTCTTCAAAACTTGTTAATTTTTTTCAGCGAACAATTGATTATCAACGCAGTTTTCCAAATCCAAGAAACGTCTTCATAATATACAGAAAGTGTGAAAACACGGTCAGATTATAAACAACAAAAATCCGATTTTCACAGTTGTCGACGATCAATCAAAGGAAAAAAAAATCGAAACCCAAAAAAGTGGAAAGCAGACGTTATGGGAAACGTCCAAGATGATATCTCACGAGGCCAAGACGTGCTTCCTACCACCACTAATGGATCATCAGCTCATGATGATGCTGCAATTCTTCGCTGGATCGTCTCCGCGACGAATCAGTGTCGCTTCCAAAATTTATCTAATTAGTTTCAATCAAAACGGACGACATTGTGATCGAACCGAGAAAAAAATTAATCGAATCAATTGTGTAGAGGATTTCGACTGAAAACTGTGAAATCGGAGGATTCGTCAATCGATCATATCGCACTGTTATATTTTTTATACAAAGATATTTAATAGATCCATATAATTATATTATCGAATCGTTTATATTTTCTTTGAATAACATAGTTATTTGCGAGGAAAAGTGCGTTTTCGGATCTTCGGACAGCAGATGCATCAGTCACCCTATTGACAATGAGCAAACGTTTGCTTTGACTGCGACTTTAGCTTCCCCTTTTATCTATATAATATTGTTTATCTTATGTATGATAGTGCATTTTTGCAATAAGCCCGATGATATCTTGATAGTGACAGTCCCTTTTGTGTATTGTCAACGGACCGGTTAAACTGTTGTGCGAAATCTGTCGTTTGTCCGTCACTGGGGTCGGCAATGATTCATCCCCTTAATTGATTCAGATAAAAATCAAAATATCCACCAAATGACTCACAATACTTGCACAATCGAAAGTTCAATTCGAATCCGAACTACAAAAACGCCCGTCGGGAAATGGCGATTTTCACGGCGCATAAAACCGTAAAATTTCCATCGAAAATCTAAAAAAAAAAAAACGATCGTTTTACCATATAACGGTCACAGAAACAATACGATTCGTTATATCGACGGAAAATTCTTCGACCATTAAAAAATAAACCACAATCATACACGAATCGCGCATATGCCCGAATCGGGCTTCAATTCCGTATTTACAGTCGGTACGTGACGTTATCTCGTTACGTTATAACGGACGTTACGTTCACGTTACGCAGAGGCTTTCATTTATATAGGTGGGCAATGTAAACGGACGTGTGCGTTACACGCGAGACGATAATATTTTAATACGACCATTAATTTCGGTCATGTTAATCCCGCCGTATTATCATAAAACACTCTCCGGTTTTAAGTGTAAAACACACAAAAACGGATTACGCTTTGAATATATTACAATTACGCGTAATAACGCGAAAATTTTTCCGAATAGACTAGCTTAAGCGGGAGTGCTTTTTGAATCTTCTTTCCGAATTTATTTTCGGCCCTCGCTAATTCCGCGGTTTTTCTCGTATCTTGTACAGTAATAAAAACGATAAGTACCCCCGCTAATTCTTTGAGTAATGAAAACGTTTAAATTGCAACATTGTATGTTTGATATTATGTGCTGTGCCGTGTTTGAATATTGCGTTATTAAAATAATTATATTGTCAAGTTTCTTGAAGGCATATGGGTGTGCGGAAATTTCGATTCGAGTTCAAAGTTGTTCACGTTGATTGGCTTTGTCAGGGGTTTTCATATACAAGACAATGTCCGAGTGCATTGTGCAAGTAATGCATCGTGTTTATGGTGCGACAGACTGCATAAAGCCGAAGACGATGCCAAAAAGCATAATAAATAATGACGATTTGGATGCAAAAATGCAACAATGCGCAGCCGGGCAATTTCGCCGACAAAATAAACATTCAATGGTGTGCTTGATCGCATATGTGATGCAAGGATGCCTCGATATTCACTTTTTAAAGCGAATTCCGATACCAAATTCAAGCACAATATTACGAGACGCAAAAAATCCACTTAACAATACGAACGTGACCGCAATGTTCAAATATGAACCGACACCTCAAAAACCATATTGTACCGAGCAAAGCCGAAATTAGAACTCGACAACACGTGGACTATAATAACCTTCCCCTAAGCGAATAAAAATTATTTACACTCAGAGGGACAGCCCTGCTCTTCGGGAGGCTCGCAGACAAGACACGAGGAGTAGACTAGTGGGTGGATGGGTGGCAGAAGAAAAGAGCCTAACCAAGTGCAATATTCATCAGTATTTTGCGTCCCTCTGCATTGCTGAAGATATTTCCACCACAAAGGCAATGAGCGAAATTGCCCTGGGCGTTCGACACACGCCCCGTTTACGACCGGACGACTCTTTACTTTTATATTGTTATATTTCTAAGGTGATGATTCTATATTATGTTCGGAATAGTCTACGGTAAGTGAAGATGAAGATTATATAGGAAATCGAAGTATATTCAAAGAATACATCTTATAAGGTGACTACTGAAGACTGAATGGTTTGAAAAGTCATAACGTGTTCGTTTTTAATTTTTTTTATAGGTTATAGAAAAACTTTTAGAGATTAAAATGGTTATATATGATGTATAGCAACAACTAGAATTCGACTCATTGAGGTTTTATATTCCAGTTTAAGATCAATTATTGAAATTCATTGTCGGAGAAAATACTGGTAATATTTTAATGCGAAATTAATTGAAAATGAGTGAAGAGATACATTTTCAACAAACAAAACTGTTGATTTTGGGATACTAAAAATAATATGGAAACACATTAGTATTAATTGTTCTCCAAAAATACACTATTCGGTGCGATGTTTTTTTTTGACATTCAATTATTGATCTTTCACTCGAATAGAAATCCCAATGAGTGTTGATTATTGATGGACATTATATAATATATATAAAAATTCTAATCTACACAAAGAGAAAATAAAAATATTGAAAATGAACAAGTTGTAACTTCTTCAAACTTTTCATTCTTTTAGTGATCACATATTCAGTAAAAAAAATTATTTATTGACGAAGAAAAACGATTAAAAAATGATATATCTCTACAAATACATTTTCCGAGAAATCTCGAGACCCTTCACAGTTTCATCGGGCGAAAATTATTTTTCTCATAGGGGAAACGAAAAGTGAAAATTTTCCACACCATAACAACACTATAAATACCGTCACGCTTCTGCAATATTTGTGGTAAAAGTAGACGATCTCAAACCGAGCGTTGGATGAATTATACGAGACTAATGTATTAGTTCGGTCACCCCTTAGAGACGATCATAGAAGATACCACCCCATACTATGGGGTTTTACGGAGGGTTTGTTTGTTGTCGGCTCGGTGGGCGATATGAAATATCGCAAAGTAATAGGGTAGATAATCGAAACTGGAAATGGGATTATAATTTAGAATTAAAGAGCGTCTGTAGGCGTTCTATCGTCGTCAAATTAGGTGTGTGTCTGAAGTTCGGTGTGTCGTTAAGTTCGTTCATGAGCGAAATTAATGTCATTCATGTGGGGGTCGCATTAAAAAATAAATATGATCGAGTTTTTATTTGGAGATTTTATGGTGCATGTGAAATGTGGTTCGATTATGGGTTCGGTGTTTTTAGTGCGCTTGTTCGATTGTATAATGGTGTTGAGTGTTGATAGAGCATTAAAGTTTTATTTTAAGCTTTCGAACATGTGCGCTTAATGTGGAACAGGTTTTATAAATTATGGAATGTATATTGTTTTTTATTGACAATATCGAAGTAAATAAATGAATAAGTAAGTAAAGTGTGTTTAACTGGAAAAGTTCAATTTGAACATGAAATTTTTTATCAATATTGTCGTTTCAAATAGACATAGTCGTAGACTCAAAATCAACGTCGCTCGGTTATTTCAACGGAACGAACGATAAATTTGCTTTCTTCTAAAAAATTCATCATAGAATTCACATCGAATATCTGTAATCACAAAACAGACGATTCGATCAAACATTTCGATTGTTCTACGCCAACTTAAATATTTGACGAATCCTTTCACCTGTGTGTTACCTTGACGAAGAAAACTCCATTACGTATTAAACACACAACCATTTAATATTTAAATTCATAAATATAATATGATCCTTAACATTAAAACGATATACTATTGTATTTATATTATTTGGGGTAAACATAAACAATTATACAATATGAGAATATGAGAATCGATTTAAAATTTACATTTTTATATGAGAGAATTTTTACAAAAATGTTAATTATTTTAATAAGAAATATCAAATAATATATTTTGCAAGAGAAAATTTTATAATAATGAAAATATTATAACAGAAATAAAAAAAATCATCTGCGAGTTCAGCGGAATTCGTATCTATTACACAATATATAATAACAAAAATCTTTATGATTAAACGAAAGAAAATATTCAATAGCTCATCAAGATTTCACGGAACAAAAAAAAAATATGCAAAAAACCCATCCGAATACGAAAAAGCGAATTTCGATCCCGCGACTCACATACACGGAGTGGCAAGTATAATAACTCGTCCGGCGAAATCGTTGAATACATTAAATACGTGTTCAGATGTTGTAAATTATACGCGTTGACATCCTCCCCTTCGGAGAAATGGGGTGGTGTTATTTTTTATTACGTTTCTGGGTTTTTCGAGTGTATTATGCCAATTATAGGCGCCGTCGAGTGCGGGAATGTCGGTGGGCAACGGAGCGTGCGGGGCGTGTAATGATTTTTGCTTTCGAGTTTAAATATTTTTTGTGCTTTTTCGTCTTTGTTGTCGCGATGGAGGATCGTACTAAAATTTCTGATGAGATGTGAATAATTTTGCATTGTTTCTGTGATTAATTTGTGACTTTGTTTGGGCATTTGTGGCTTGTGCGTGCGGTTTTGGAAAAGTTTTGTGTTCGAGAATTTTTTTGTTGTCATGTGCATTAACTTTACTGAAATATTTATATAAAAATATAATTTAAATACAATATTGAAGATGAAAAAGATTTTTTTTATATTCTGATATCATATTTATAAAATTGAATGAATCTTATAACTCGAACGTTTTTTTTTTTTAATATGCCAAAAAATATGAATTTCAACATTTTTACGATCAATAAACGTGTATTTTAAAATCACAATTATAAAAATGTTTTTATACGAAATAGAATGAAGACATTTCCTGAATACTACAATAAGAATAGAACAAATTTACAATCTATGAGAAAAAAAGCACAATAATGATATATAAAATAGGATGTGTTTGATCTATTTTATAAGTCAATTTCACAATGAAAATAGGAGCGTATAAAAATGTTGTTTGCTAAATAAAAATAAGTTCCCATGACGCATTCGAAACGAGAATCACCTCTGAACGTTATATTATAAATTTCCGCTCGCCTTTAAAAATTCAGAAAAATAACTTTCACATGATGCTTTTCAATATTATTATTGTAGCCCGAAGCAATTAGAGCGCTTGAACGGAACACTTGAAAGGCAAATTTGCAGAACGCGAAAGAATATGAAAGCTAAAACGAAAACTTCCCTCGAACACATACATACAATCCTCTTTTTACACGGGGGATACGTTTCAGAGACTATCGTGTAAAAAAAATTATGGTGAACGTATAAAAATTGGAGATACGCTCCAACGCTATATTTGGATAGAACTCCATTCAAAAATATTTTATAAAAAATGCGTAATGTCGAAAAATTTCAGCGATTTTTTGAAATTATCAAAAAACATCGAAATTTTATACTGGCCTGCACTAAATCTTACCATTATGGCATAGTGGTTTTTTAAAAAAATATTATAGAAAAGGATCAATATTTTTTGTTGAAAATAGAGAAATTTTAATCTCTCCTGTAATCAAATAGATGTTGCGGAGCGAAAAGTTGCAATAATTGCGCAAATTTTAATTAAGGCATCCGGCGCAACTTTTTCGCATAGCGCAAAGCAAATTATGCGATTTTTCTTATATGAAAATCCAATCCGAAGTTAGCCGGCAAAAATTTTCCAGCGAACAAAACAAACAGCGTCGGCTTTAAAAACCGACTTTGGTTAAACAGTAATATCGCCAGCACCGGACCGGACTGTTTCCACATCGCAGATAATTTTCCCAGTACACCGATACCTAGATTTATTTATTTAATATTATATATGCATGTGCTTTAATATGCATAATATATATTTTTTAATAAAAATAATTGTAATTAATTTAAATTTTTAAATAAGTTTTTTAAAAATGGTTATTTTATGGATAGGCTGTAAATTATATTTTGCATTTTTTTGACAGATGGTCCATTACTGGTACAAAGTCAAATAATAGTGTATTATTTTGAATACTAGTATATTGGCCCGATGTCAATAACATCGGCTGTGAGTTGATAACCATAGTATTACGTAATAAAATAAAAATTGAATATATGCAAAAATATTTTATAACCGTGCCCTTACGAAATGTCTCCAGAATATAAGATTATTATATATACGATAAGATTATAGCCGTTATTATAATGACCATAAAGACTAAATTCGGAGATCACGTTATAACTGTTCTCGTGTAGCGATTATAGCCGTTATATTTGAACGGCATACACGCTAAATTGGAATCATAAGTCGAGAGCCTCAGCATACAAACAAACACAGACATCTGTCATCCGTGATTATATATAGGGGATTTAATTATTTTTTCCACCGTGTAATAATCGACGTATTGCATAAATCAATAGAGACGCTTTCATAAGCATGATATTATACACGTTAAGTGTATACGCATAAAAACCTTAATAGAATAATTTTATGGACGCAAAAAAATAATCGTATCAACGAGTCGTTTTAACCTTTCCTTACCGGTGATGTGCATCTTCTACACATTGCTCTAATAACCATCAATATCTCTATAAATATAATAAACACACGGTTAAGTTTTAAGTATTCCTCCATAATATATTTACGCACTGATTTAAAAAATAATATTAATAATCAGAATTTATCGAGTACATCTAAGCTATTTTGTGAACAAATTCGCTTAAATAACAGCGTCGAACTTAATATACGTACATATTCACATCTCACTCTTGCATACTTCACTGTAGAAGTGCGAGTAGCTCAACATTCGCAGTCGTGAGTGGGGACATTCCAGTCTTTAGTGCGCAGTGGCTTTCGAGCCTTCAACTGGAGTGGACTTATTCCCATTTCGTGAGCGTTGCCAGATGGTTTTTTAATGATTTCAGCAAATAAACCACAATTATTATGATTTTTTACTTCAATCATAATTAATTAAGGGGATTAGCTATGAATGTTTTATTTTTCCGATTTTAAATCGCTAATTTTCGAATGTGTAGTGACTACACAGCACCGGAACGCGCGTTTTGTTTTAGCACCGTAAGGGGAAAGTTAAAGTCACGAGCATCATCGAACAGACGGACAGACGGTCAGACGAACAGACGGACAGACTGACACACACACAGAAATCCGCTATTATATATAGGGAATAAATTAATATAGTTTTTCGTGTACGAAATTTACATCAGAACTTATTGAATATGAACCTTGATGTTTATTCGGGTTAATATGCACGCATTTTAAGAGTTTCCACGAATCGCACGCAAAAGTTAAACCTGCTATTGCATCCGAAAACACAAATCCAACTGAATACCCGATCCAACTCAAATCCAGAAACAACTGCCCTCATAAACATCGAAAAAGCTCACCAAGAAAAACCCAAAAGAAACTTCCCCGTTCGAGGCCGCCGGAATCGGGCTTTGCGCGAACCCAGAAGGAAAGCGCGGCTCTTCCCACAAAGGAAACTCTTATTTATCCAACCCACCACCCACCCACCCACCCACCCACACCGCACATTGTTGACTAATTCAATTGAAGCCTTACGTTTCGGTTGTTTGCCGTGTGTGCGCAAACAGAGCGGCTGTTGCAGCAGCCTCGACGGCGACCGGAATTTCCTGTCCGGTGCTTTTGTCGTCGGCGAATGTGGGCACATAAGCGAAAATACCAACTTTGCACTCAATATTGGATGCTGTGTGATGTTTTCGGGGTAATTTGGCCGTTATGTGGTCGGTTTGTGGGTTTTGGTGGGTTCGAGCGAGAACGGTCGGTGGGCGGTTGGGTTGTGGTGATGGGGTGTTTGTCTTTGTTTGACGGATGGATCTTGGATCGATTGTGAATGGATGATAAATAATGATAATTGCAATTGTTTTGTGTAAAAAAATGTATGGTGATCGTATAAATTTTTTTAATATGTTTAATTAGTATATTTGGATGAATTTTTTGTTCAAATAATCCTCTTTTTACATTATTCTGAAATTATCTGGTTTAAGGGGGTATTCTACTCTAGAAGCTTAAATTTCAGGCGTTCTTCCGCGTGGAATAAAAAAAAAACTAAAAACATATTTTTTTACATAATATTTATTATATATTAAGAATACAAAATATTTTGTAAAAAAAATTAAAGAAGAAGAATCGATTTTTTTTCATTTTAATACGGTATAAAAAAAAATTATTTCAAAATGGTAAAAATCGGTGCAGGATAATATACTCTTATTATTTGTATGTAATTATAATTATTAAATAAAAAAATTCGATGTTTTTTGATTATTTTATATGGCGAAACTTATTCACATTACACAATTTCATATAATATTAGATATTCGTATTGAAGTTCTATTCATATATCTGATAGAACTTATCTCCAATTTTTATATGGTCACCATATTTTTTACGCGGAAGTCTCTGAAATGTATCTCCTGTGTAAAAAGAGGATTGGGTGTAGTAAAAAAAAAATGTGAAAAAATTTCACCATGTCAAGTCATCAAAAAACATTCATTTTTTTAAATTTTATAACTGTAATTTAATAGTGGTATGCATTGAATCTTAACATTGTGGCATAATAATTCGTGTAAAAGTAAAAAAATAGTGTAAAAATATAATCGGTTTATCTTCTTTAAACCGTGTAAAATTTTTTTGGTTGTATTAATATTATAAGTAACAAAATATCATGAAAATATGAACAATTAAAGTAATTAAAGACTGTCATGGAGTGAAAGTTGAATAATTATAGATTGTTAAATTTAAATGATGTAGTGAAGCGAAATTATCTTTAATGAGTTAATTTACATATTTGAGGGAAAGTTGTTGATTCGTCGTTTAAAATTAAAAGTAAATTATGAATATAATACAACAATAATTAAAAAAAATATCGATTTTTTTATATAAAAAAAAAACTCAACGATTCACCCTTATTCAAAACGAATCACATAAACGATAACATTTCCCGGAAATTCCCAAACACACACTCCATACAGAAATATGCTGAGCTACACTTTTGTAATACGAGAGCGGAAAAGTGGCGAAGACGAACCGGGCGCGTAAGAATGATCGCCAATAGTAATTCAAGCTCCAGATTTTCCCGGCTTTTCCTCGAACCTGCACACCCACACACACACAATCTTTTCCCATTCCCGTGCAGGCAAATGAAAAACGGCTAAGAGAACGAATTCGGCCCACACCGGGCTACGTGGCACGAAACTACCCCCGAAGAGCAAAGTACACGGCTAAGCACTTTATTGTACGAGGCCTCGGGCTTTCGAAACGGCAAGAAGCCTCTGTGTGTGTTTGTGTGGAAAAGAAGGCCGAGGAAAATCTCCGCGAATGATAAATCACGTCAACGGGATTTTCCGCCGATATTGCACGGGTTGTATGGCGTGTGTGTGTGCTTCGGTCTGAGCCCAGAAGTCGTCTTGGTAATTGGTGATGCATGAGGAGGATGTGTTGAGTTGGGCTTGTTTATTTCGGGTTGTTGGGGTGTCGAGGTCGATTCGGTTTATTGGGACGCATATTTGAACCGTTCGTTTGTGTGGTTGATTGAGTTGATGATGGTGAATTCGTATGGGAAGAGTCGTTAGAGTCCTGCATAGTGAGTTGATGGTGATGTGAAAAGTTATGCTATGAAATGGGTTTGGTCATGTTGATATTTTTTTGAAATGAAATGTTATTTATTGTATCATAGTTAGAGTTTCAAATTGATTCTATACGGTTCTATTTTTTTCTGGTAAGATTTTTTTTCATAATAAATATTTTATAAGATGCGAGTTAAGAGATTTTTAGAAATCAATTCATTTTTTTTTTGTAATATTTCTAATTTTATAGATAAATATCCAGTAACCAATCGAAATCTTTAGGTTATAATAGCTCTTATGAATAAATTTTAAATACAGAATTGATATGTAGTATATTTTGCGAACAAATCTTCAATGCTACATTGTTATCTTTATTGCAAATATTGTATCAAGTAATGCAAAATAATAAATCATTTATGTTCTATCTAAAGGTATCTTTAGTAAAAGCGATACAAATTATTATAATAAAATATAACTTTTTAAAAGTTTAAATTTTTGTAGACATGTTATTACTTTAGTTATCGACAGAATGATGGATTCTGTCGTTGAAAAATTAACCACGAAAATAAAAAAAACGCGAAATTTTAATCGATGGACGTAAAAGTATTCGCTGAAAATTTCATTCAAATTAGAATAAAAATTATTTTACTTGATTGCAATTTCTTCAGAACGATTACTTTATGTCTTCATATTATCTTGTAGGTGTATTATTTTTATTATAAAATATTCAAATAAAAAAAAAACCAAACTTTTCATTGAATCCAAATTTCATTCAGACACAATTTGACTATCTAAAAAAAACACAATTCCTTAACACATTTATTAAAACACAAATTCTTTATCAACCTAAAACAGCACACCCAACCTTTAACTACCATTCATTATAACATAACCCAAAAACACCCCGACCACAATCAAGACATAAATCCAAGACACCATCAGAAGCATTTAAGCAGACCATTGTCGAGGAAACCGCCGCATTTAACACTATATCTCCACAGCAAAAGAATACAGAATCGTCCAAATTACCACACAGAAAAAGACCCACCGCATTATACACAAATTATACTTTTAACAACGCGGTGCATATGAAAACGTTCGAAATGCAACGGCTCCGTTGCGATTTGCATAATGCGATGCGTCTGGCGAAAATTCGCGAAACGGCACTAATATGGGGATATCGTCACGATTTTCGTTTAGACTTTTATGTGCCGTTTTATTTCTATGTGTAATATGTATTATAGTATTTACGCGGTTTCGGTATATTAAGTTTTTGATGGCCGATTCGATGTTGGCTCTTCTTATTGGAGATGAGAGTATGTGATATTAGAATTTTTTCATATGTAGCGATATTGTTTTTTTTTTGGAATATTTTAATAATTTGGGTGATGTGTATGATTTGTTATGAATTATGTATTTATTGAATTGGATATGTATCGGTATACGTAATTTATTATATGTAATATGTTTCATTTTTTCATTCAATTTTTGATTGAATAATCGAACTAATGACGTATTATAGATTTACAAAATTTTATATGTCTAATTGTAAGTGTTTTTAATAATATTTTTTTCTATGATATCAGTTTTAAAAAAATATATTACAAAATATTTTGTTGATATTTTTGAATACAATGAAGTACAAAAGAAAGTAAAATAAAATAAAGAGAGATAATTAATTTCACTTTAGTTTTGATCATATTTACTTCGATAAAAATAATTGGCACCTATAACAATCGTGCATTTTGATTTTAATAGCTTGCACTTTAAAATTCAATGATTTGCACTCTAATTTTTTTGCGTTCTAAAAAAAATGGTCTGATGAATGGTATCCAATTAATCCGAATTTTACACCTGTTTATTTAAAACCTCAAAATTCAACACAAATTTGGAAAAAGCCTGAAATAAACTTTTTTGAAGAAAAAAATAAATGCAGAAATGATCCATGCATATGAAGACTTAGAGGGGGGGGGGAGGAGGGGAACATTTTTAAATTTTATAGTGCAAAGTATTCAATTTTGAAGTGTAAAGTATTAAATTTTAAATTACAAACTAAAACCAAAGTGTATTTATATATTCCCTTAAAATAAAGAACATTTTCTTTGTATCAAATTTTTCATATCGAAATCGGTCGAAAATATTAAACTTAAAATACAAAAAAAATCAAATAATCACCCGAAACCCACCTTATATACATTATCAACACATTTACTCAATAATTAAATTTGTTTATCTAAAAAAAAATACGTCTACGGTCTTTCACATAAAAAGCACACACCTCGCTCGAATATTAAATGCATAGCGCAGCCAGAGCCGCTGAGTGCACGTGCACAATGCAAATGTGCAATTTTTTCCCTACGACCGCCCACCCACCC
>JAOXNN020000006.1:7982752-7994045 GCA_028571205.2 Hydropsyche betteni
ATGGTTTTTTAATGATTTCAGCAAATAAAACACAATTATTATAATTTTTTACTTCAATTATAATTAATTAAGGGGATTATCTATGAATGTTTTTATTTTTTCGATTTTAAATCGCTGATTTTTGAATGTGTAGTGACTACACAGCACCGGAACGCGCATTTTTTTTAGCACCGTAATGGAAAGGTTAATCGGAGTGGTCATTTTTTTCATATCCGATTTTGGCAAATGTTTTTGAGAGTATTTTGAGGAAATTACCCTCTTGCTCGTAGTAACAACTAAAACTGAAGTGATAGGATGTATATAGGAAGGAGAACCGATTCGATTGCGCGAGTCAAAGGTTGTGACGGTGGCCGAGTTGTTAAATTTCGTGGTTTGCAGTGACCGACACTCCTTTTTATGATGTTCCAATTGTTTGGATGATCAATTAAATGACTTTTAATTCCTGTTAATATTTTTTATTGAATAACAGATGTATAGGGTGTACCAATATGTTACGCATGATTTAAATTTGCCGCCATTTATACAGTAAATTGCTAGCAACACTGAAAAAAAAAACAATTGGACAGCTGAGAGATTAGGGTCAATAAAAATGAAGTGCTAAATTATACAACAACGTGTTTTCATTATTGAACAATTTCTCAAATATAATGAAATTTTGGCGGCCGCCGTCCGAAAATTTCATAACATATAACAGTAACATATTGATACACCCTATACAATGTTTAGTAAAATGACAACAAGTATGGATGATTGTTCAAATAATATTGGGCGCCCGTCGTCTTTGTTGTAGGGCTTTTATACATTTCGAACATGTTATAAAAAGTAAAAGTATTTGCATCCCTCTTACACCCTTTTTCTCTTTGAGGTGATACAAAAAATGTTCTAAAACTTTCTAGATGCTTCTCGGCTTTCAGCTTGCAAGCGGTAATAAAATAGCTTAAATAAAAAATATGTCTCGAGTGTTTTCTCACATTGGCTGATTCGTCGAGGATTATAAAGTGATTTAAATATCGTAAAAGTGTGTTTCCTTTAGACGTTACATTTTGAAAGGTTTCACACACCACTTCTTTCGTTACGGGTATTAAAATAAAAACGATGTTTCTTGCAAGTTGAAGTTGAGGCCCACCCCTATGTATTATAATAAAACTATATTTTAATAGTCACATGAGTTTCAACGAATGATAAAAGAAAAGACGAATATGTTATTGCGAACGTAATTGTTGCAAGAATATAACTCGCGCTCAGCATGTACCGAACACAGACGACCAATTATTGTCACAATTAATCGCGACGCCGGAACTTTATATTATAATTTGTATAGCGATCGATAGATAGGGTTTGTAATCTGAGCTCATACGCAGGGTTCTTTGTTTTCGTTTATTTTATCATAAATTCGATTGAATATTTACGACCCCAACGTAATAATTCTTATTCGCTGTCAATTTTACAAAAACAAAAAATTAGATCAAGGGTTTCAAATATTAATTAAAAATAACCTAAAAACATTTTTCATTCAAGAAATTATGCATTTAATAAATTTTGGGTTTGCGTAAGCTCTTTTGGTAATATAAATGGATTTGAACTTTTAATATCTTCATAAGATCAAAAAACCATTTGAATAGTAGTAAAAACATAATAATAGAAAAAACTAAAAAAAAGTAAATTTTAACTAGAGATTGAAAGGTTAGAACAAAAATTATCAATTCCCAATAATTTAATTAAATATTTTTATAAAATTGATTAAACTTATTAAATATTTTAGACGTTAAACGTGGAAAATAAAAAAGCGTAAAAACGGGCATTAAATATACTAAAATGAAAGGGAAATACATGAGTTGAATGAATCCGGACACTCAATAATGTAATTTCACTGTATTAAAAAAAAAAAACAAATAAGTATGTATTATTAAATATTTATAGACATTAATACTACACCGTGATATGAAATTTTAGATGTTCAATTTATAAATAACTTTTCGTATCAAATTCGATTCAGAGAAAACGACATCTGATAGCGTTCAACTAACATTTCCACATTAAATACGACGCGCTTCGAAATCGAAGCGACATCGAAACTTTTCAAATTGGAAAATTCAAAAAAAAAAAAGATTACTCACCCGCAAACGGATACCGTGCAGCAAACGACAGGCTGATGAGTTTTCAAAAACAAACAAACGCAAAAAAGAGACAAGTTTTTTTTGTCTCTTCGCGTGCTTCCCAGCATGTGTTGCGTCCCTCCGAATCGTTTTTCATTTTTCTTCGGAAAACTGCGACCAACATCTGCCGCATGAGTAATTTCCACCCGTGTTAGTTTAACTACGGTCCCTACTAACGGAAAATGACAAATTTTCAAAATAAGACGCCACGACAAACCGAAAAACTCATGATGCGAAAATTTTAATTGGAATTCATACCACTGATTTCGCGGCAGGTCCAAATAATAAAAAAATAGTAGTGCTGCAAACCCTCCATAATATATTTCAGCATAATGCGACTCCGCATTAAAATAATTTAGTATGAAAATGGAAAATCTCTTATTTCTCGCGTACGCGGCACAAAGCCAATCTCACACGTGCGAATGAAAAACGTCGTTCCATTCGAGCGTGTAAAATGGGCTTTCGCTTTAATTTTACACAACATATTATGTTTCTGGATATACACGCGTATTATCGTAAACATGTATTTTATGTGCGAAAAAAAAATTGTATATAAAATAATATTGCGACACGTGCATATGTACGAGCGCGTAAACGCCCGAAACGCCTTTGTACGGCTCGCGCTTAAAAAGATTTCCTTTTATTATTGCCATTATCCTTCCATAACGGGTCTTTTTCCCTTACAATGTCGAAAAGTGTCCTTTTGTTGCCCGCAAATGCGAGTCTAACTCGATTGAAAGGTGACGTGTCAAAGATTAAATTGAAACGCGCCGAATACTGTCGGGTGAGTCGTGGATAATTGCCTTTTTCAATTTTTTTTACAACGGATAATGTTTTGTCATTGTATGTCGTTCGGTATGAATTGAGATGTTTGCGAATTAAAAATTCTATGGGAGCTATAGTGAAAAACCGGAAACATTTATGTATACATAAAAAAAAAGATTTAGTAACCGCTATGTGTATTGGAAGTTATGTTTCTAATAATTATTCAAAGGAATGTTTTAGTTCAAAATAATGATAATTATAAGCGTTAAAGTAATTAGGAGTTTTGGTAAAAATATGAATTGAAAAATGGGGATATGTTTTAAAATAAAAATAATAATAATAATATATCCAAAATTATCTAAAAACCCATTCTTAAACTACTCCAAAATAAACTCACATTTACAAAACTTTTTTAAAATTTTTATATTTTTCTCAAACCAGATTTCTTTTGAATACAATTTTTTTACATGCAAACGTTTTTTTTATGAACCATATTCTTGGAATTTCAAAATTTTAAAAAGACTATGAATTTTTTCAACATTCAACATTTTCAACATTTTTTCAACGATTTCAAGTTCGTATGAATATTTCAATTTCGGCAATTTCTATGTCCCTTTCAATGGTTAAACGTCAATATTTTTTCATGAAATTTTATCGACAGATTTTATTTACGTCTCCTTTTATGAGCACCAAACTATTTCGGAGTCGCTAGCTTTTCAATTTATGCAACACGAACGTTGCAGAGATAGTTTCGTGCTACAAAGTATCGTGTAGCAAAAGCAATAAAACCGTCTCGGTCTTCTGTGTATGAAAATGTCTGAAAACCGCGTTTCAGATTTCATTGCCATGAAACGGCGGCGACAGTTGAACTTTCAGATCGTGTGTCGGTTCAACTTCAACTAGCAACAAAATATATACATCGAATTTAAATCTAGCACTCGAATGTGTAAAAACCAACAAAGTCATATGAAATAAATTTGAATTATATTCAATATTTTGTATATTGAACGCAATTATAAAAATCTTTCAATTAGGATGCTTGATTTTGAAAAGTACAATAAAATTTGATGATTTTCACATATTGTTTAACGCTATAACCATCCATGGTCATTGACACTAAATTTGACAGATGTCACTTTGGCTGCTATAATCTAAAAAATTTCGAGCATCCCTATCGAAATGCTCTTTATTATATTATAAAAAGTTATTTATTCAAATTGAATATAATGTGAAAGCGTTCCGCTTTTCATAATTAAATTAGCGATATTTTTGTTCTAGAATTTCAAAGAGGAAACGACTCGAGACCCAGTTTCAGCTCATATACCATTATTTTTCATGTAAATCGACAAAACGGACTCTTAAGTCATTAGAATTGGCTCAGTTTGAACTGTGAGATAATTTATAATGGCGTCTGTAACAATATAAGGAGGCGCCTCTTTTGAACCGTAACTAATCATAATTAATGCCTTCAACCGTTTCGAATTCGACACTAGACATGCTTCACGCTTAATTATTCTTAGTATTTTGAATATGGAGATTTTTTCAGTATTTAAAACGTTTCGTTAATTCCAAATTGCTGCCGAATGCATAATCGTAAACTGCTTCATGCCTAATTGTTTGTGTAGCCGTATGCAGAAATTGCACAAAACCATTAGATTCAGCACAATTTGAAACGTATTATGTGAACAGGAGACACACTGGATTTTCAGAATCGTACCTGAACATAAACGTGCACGTGAATATGCACAGAGTGGTCTAAAAATTAATTTAAATAAAATTAATAAGCTTGTCACATGAATATTTATCGAAGCTTTTCATTATGAATTTCAATAATATTCAATGCCATTTGAAATTGAATAGTTTCAATTTATGATGAAAAATATTTAAAAATATTCATATTTTTGCGTAATTTTCGGTACACACCGTATCGTATGCGCGCCAAATGTGATTTTCTCGCGAGCGCTTTTCTTTCCAACCGGAAAATGCATCGAATAATGCACTTAAAATATTTGCATCACAAATGAACCTAAGCCACATTTATTTCCATACGTATCTTTTTGTATTTCGGTTTTCACGAACGTCATTTTGTGAGCGTGTTTTTTTCACGCCTAAAAACACATTCCGGATTATGAATAATGGCCGTGTCAGTGTTACGTGAATATCCAGTGTTATATTTTTGTTCTGAAAAAAAATTATCATATATTTTTTCACGTTTCGTTAGACGTGTATTGTTTCAGTGTTTGCGAGCGTACTCGTTTTTCGGTTTGGTTGTAGTTTAACATGCTATCATTAGTAGATAAAATGGAACTATTCTTTTGTGGTGTTTGAAGTGTTGTCGCTTTATTTATCTTGTATCGATTTCTATTTAAAAATTCACATTTATTTTGAATAAAAATAAAGAGGAAACTTGAGCAATTCTATGATATCGAACTATTATTCAGATGTTGTACATCTTTACCAATTTTGTGTGACATATCTTCAAATGATGAAATCTGCGACATCTAATATCATAACATTATGGAAAATTAGAATTCTCAAGGCTATGAGATTTATCATTATAAATATTTTAAAAGAAAAATGTTATAAAATTTTACATGCAGTTCTGCTCTATATATTGATGGCAAAAATATTTTTTTGAACGGACCAAATGCCTTGTTTTATTCACCTGAATCATGTATGTGCTTTGCACGATGTAAAAACCAAAAACAATCGTAAAAAATGTTTATATTAGCATCACGCATGGATAGTTATCAATAAATTATGTCAGTATGAATTCGCTTATCTTCTGGCAAGTTTATAGCAGGAATAGTTTTCAAAAATAAGTTAGTATTATTAAAAATCTAATTTATTCAAACCATCACGGAATTATTACAACGGATCTAACCAAGTTTTTCTTAATTATTCAAAAAACTGTATATGTAACGAAACTGATTTCAACCAGGAAATAATATACCGCAGCATATGTATATTTAGCACTTTGGCCACATAAGCCACTGACACAATAATGGTCATATATTGATGCACCATATGCACTTTCAATGGATATTGCACCCGTAGCTTATAGGGTCGCTCACTTCCGTTTCCGTACACACACTTTCATAATATAAATGGCAAGATGAACGACGACTTTATGAAATCCAATAAATTTCAAAAAGCGTCGACGACTTTCTTACGGAAGCTTTTGCCGAGAAGATTGATGAGATTTTCCGGGAAAAACGACCGCGGAACTGCAACTCAAAAAACGCATCCGGCTATTAAATATAATGCTTTTGATTTATATATACTAATTATTATACGGATGAGCAATTTTATTGTGTAGCACATCATCTTTGGGCGGTTTACGAGTCGCGGTTCAATTGTAATATCGTCGTATATTTATGTTAGAATTTAATATCGACATAAAGGACTTCGTTTCAGGGTTCTTCGCTCTCGTTTATTTTATCGTAAATTCGATTGAATATTTACGACCGTAACGCAATAATTCTTGTTCGCTGACAGAAGACACTCGAATTTTGATATATGTGTATGTCGAAGCACGTTAATGCGAGTTCGATAACAAAAAAAAATATATTATATATGACATAAATTCGATATTGTTTCGTTTTTTCTAAATGTATTTATTCATATTATATTTTAAATTTTATTGATTTGGTTAGTAAATTGAATTATTTTTTTCATAAATATAATATCAAAATGATACAGATCAGTTTTTTGTAGCGCATAGATGTGATAGATCCAGCGCATGCTTTAAATTTATGCATCTCAAAGTAACATGTTTTTTATTGTATCGTTTTCGACTTGTATAATATTTTATCAATTTTGAATAAATTTGTGTTGAATTTGGAAGACGATCTAATTAGTAAATATGGGAGTATGTCTAAAAATTTGTTTTTTTTATAAACTATTAAACATTTAGAGCATCTACCTGATCTATGGACTGCATTTTAGTGATCTGTATTTATAATTATGTAAACGGCTATTATATAATACATATATTACAGTGGTTAGTATGTTCATATAAAATGAGGGGTTCGGCAGAATATAAAGTTAAGCGAGATTTGTCACTTTCGGAGATATTAAGAAAAACAGTTTATATGCATTTAGATGCAAATATAACTAGAAGTGACCTGACATAGTACTGATCTTTCGAGAGAATGTGGAATTTTTTATTAATTTTCGTAGTAACAGTACTAATTTTTGTAGTAAATAAAAGAAACTCAATTTCGTAATTTTGGCGCTTAGCCTTATTTTCTGCCAAGCCCCTCATACAGAAATTATAAAAAATGATGATTGCTTTGAAGAAATTGACATTTTTCGTATAAATATTAAGGTTTTTCAATGAAAATTAATTTCATTATAATATTTTTGACCGATAATATTTTCAATCTAGATCGTTAATATATTTTCTTAACAGTTTATTTATTATTATAAACAAATAAAAAACATCATATAAAAAATTATATACTCTTTATAATTTTAATAACAGAAAATTTATATATTTAATTATTTGCTTTATATTTCGATGAATAATATAATTTTTCATCAAACACTGTTTCACGCAAGCGATGCAACGCAAATATTTCCCTACCCACTTCAAACGCACAAAACGAATCGGCGGTTTCGAACGAAAATTTTCTAAAGACCATAGAAAAAGCCGAAACGAAAAACGTATAAAATAAAAAAAAAGAAACGAAAATTTCAACGCTTTCATAACGCTCACCCGTAATTTGTATAAACACCGTCCGTTCGCACAAAGCAGCGCGAAATTGGACCCCAAAATCGCACGCGAAAAAATAATATACACGACTCCACACTTCGGAGCACAATATCCGCAAACTTCACAGGTGAAAAGTAAGACGGGGAAAATGCGGAAAAATGAAAGCGTCCGCCGTTTGCTGAAAACGAGTCGCCATCTTTTCATCGTAGCGCGGCACAATGCAACAATCGCCTTTTGCGAAATACGCGTTCAAACGACGATAGCCTTCCATTTCCTCGCTTTTTTCCGTTCGCCGGGCTCGTTTTTTTTCATTTCGACGTGCCGTAGACTGGTGTTTGTCGGTGTTGCGAAATTGAAACTTTTGATGAAGGACGCGTTCGAGGAGCTCAATTAGAAGCGAGGCTGCGCGGGTTTGTACAATGAAAAGTTGCCTCGTGTGATGTTGGGAGTGTGATATATCAAACGGGATGTGTAAAGTTGATTGAAACGGTGTATTACGTGGAAATTCCGGGATGGGAGTTGAATTTAGGTGACAAGTGTTGTTTGGCTGAAATAAGATGGTTTTGATATTGAGGAATGATCCCCTATATATAATAGCGGATATCTGTGTGTCACAATGACGCTCGCGACTTTAAAACGATCGACGGTCGTTTTCGATTTAAAAAATCGAAAGTCGCCACAGACCGGGGGATGTGAACCCGGGACCTCTTCTATGATAGTCGAAGAACGACACCATGACGCCAAACGTCGAATTGAGCGGATGTCTTTTTTTTTATATGAACTATAAAATTATTGATAAATTAATTTTGAGCTACCAACTCTTTCCGATAGATGTCTGTGATTAATATTTAATTTTAAAAAAGCGCGATGAATACCATACGTCGATTATTAAAAATATTTGAATCCCCTATACATTTGTGTATATAATCACCGATTACAGATGCAACAACAAACGAACTGGTTTTATTAATTAAATATTAAATATTCAAATTGGGTACACACAATCGGGTTTTCATATTTTATCGTTTTCCGTTTCTTAACAAATCTATACCCGATGTTATTAACATCGGGCCTAATATACTAGTATTGCAAATATTGATCATCATCTCCTATACATAAAAGCGGATTTCTGTCTTTCTGTTTGTCACGATGACGCTCACGATTTTTTTTTTCCTTTTTTCAAATAAACGATCCGAACCGCGACTTTTAAATGATGATGATGATGATGATGATTTTATAAATTAAATATTAAATATTCAAATCGGGTACACATTTCGAGTTCGCACAATCGGGTTTTCACATTTTATCGTTTTCCGTTTCTTAACAAAACCACAGCCGATGTTAATAACATCGGGCCTATATACTAGTTTAAAAATAAAAAAAATAACTAAAGAACCTCCGCAGAAAATTCAAATCGAAAGGATCCCGAGCCTCTTTCGCCCCCACGTGACCATCTTACACGGTACTGCACGGCACTCCATGGTGACTTATCGTCCTCCACGGGGGCACTCGAGGTCCTGGGTCCAGGATAATTGGGTCCCTCCGGGTGAGCTCGTATCGTCCGTTTGCTAATTGATTGCGAAACTGGCCGGGGTCCGAAATAATTAACACGTAAAGAGCGCGCACCGCAGATAAACGGCCCCCCGCGACCTGCAGTTCGCAATTTTCGCATGTCGTGTGTGTGTGTTCTTTTCGGGATTTGAGTGCGAAAGGTTGTTGTCGGGGTGTTAAAGATTCGATTGGTGTTTTTTTTTTTTTGATTTGCGCGGAATGCTGATGAAGGCGAAAAATGCAGGGAGTGAAATAGTGTCGGTAATGTTATATGGACTTGTATTGGATATTTTATTTCTGTTTCATAGCCTATCTATTCAGGAGGAAATATTATGATTTTGATATTGTTTGTGATTAAATGAAGATAATTTTAGAATAAGTTACATATATTATATTATATTACTTAACTATGTAATACAACGATATTTGATATTATGACGTGTTACATTATCCTAATACGATATTTCTTCATTTTGATTAGAGAAAATCAATACATTTGATAAAAATAATTCATTAATAATAATTAAACTATCAATACATCCAAGTCTCTTTTTACACAAAGGATACGTCCAGAGACGACCGTATAAAAAAATATATGGGACCATGTAAATAATGGAAATGGGCTCGATTAGTTAATTTTGAATAAAACTTCCACCCAAAAAATGTGTAATGTGGTAAAATTTCATCATGTGAAATCATCAAAAACCATGTTAAATTTTTATTTAATAACTGTAATTGTATACTGGTTGAGTTCAGATCTGATCATTGTAAAGGTTCTTTCGATAGAGACGCTTGAAATTTGTCAGGTTATAGCAGCCATGTTGTTAAAGTGTTAAATTTGTTGTCAATTATTTAGTAGTATACGACAAATCACTATGGAAGGTTATGGCGTTGAAAAAAGTGTGCAAATTATCAAATTTTATTGAATCGTGTTATTTTGAAACCATGTAAAACATCCGGTAAAAAGAGTTTCAAGTCTATGTAATATCATTAGTATACGATTATCTTGATTCAATTTCAAATTCAATGAATGACAACGTCTAAAAGTTGAATTCGGACCGAAATTGAATCATCATTAAACAAGTCTTCGTACTACAAATAATAAACTTTCAAACTCAACATCCATTCCGACGAAAAAGACAAATTATCGCAACATTTCAAAAATAACATATTTAACGGTATTCGTGATCGCTCATCCTCTCCGTCGAGTGCGACCTGTCAAAAGCACGCGTCGCTCTTCAACTCAAAATCCCTCAAACTTCTTACTAACAACATTCCCAATCTGCACCGAATTTTCACTCAATCGCCCACACTTTCGCACCGAACCCCCGACAATCGCCCATCTCGGACATTGTCCGCCGCAAAAACGGAAAGTCTACTGACAAATGCGCCACGTCCATCCATCCATCACTCGAAAACGCCGAATTCGAAACATCCGAATCCCCGAAGCTCACCCAATACACCATCGTTCGAATTTAAAACGATCGTAATTGAAATCCGGAGGAGTGACGTCCTGCGGCGCGCGCCGAATTAACCAAACAAAGGTGGCTGCATAATGCCGTTCGAAAGTATGGCCGGGCTAATCTGATTTATGGGGTCCGTCCGTATCGCCAAATTGAATCAATATTGATGGTATGAGAGTGCTAAAACCTCTGTAAGATCCGATAGCCACTAATGAGAAGGTGGTCGGGCTCTTGTGATGTCTGCACGTGAGGATAGTGGCGTGTCATTGCTGGGTTTTTTCGTGTGTGTGTTGGAGGTTTTGGGTCGTTTGGTTGTTGTGAGTTTGGTGCGATTTCAATGTCGGGTTCGAATTCAAATGAAATTGTATTGTGTGAAATTGATGTGAAAATAAGTTGAAGGGATTGGTATAATTTGATTTGTGTAAAAAAAATATTTATATTGATGATATAGAATTTTGACAATCGCTGAAGTTGAGTGTTATTATAATACTAGTATATAGGCCCGATGTTAAAATGTGAAAACCTGATTGTGTGAGCCCGAAATGTGTACCCGATTTGAATATTTAATACTAGCGTATTCGAAAAGGCTTCGCCTTTTCGAAACGCTAGATCGCCCTGCGGGCTCGTATGGTGTGCCCTTC
>JAOXNN020000006.1:7994145-8006181 GCA_028571205.2 Hydropsyche betteni
GCGATTTCTATAAAGGACAAAGTTTAATTTCCAAAAAACAGACTCAGACACTCTTTCTGTTTTATAAGTATATAGATTCATTATCATCAATTATATATAGGGGATACAGTATCGTTCATTTAAAAGTCGTGGTTCGGGTCGTACATTTTATAGCCACGAGCGTCATCGAACAGACGAACACACAGAAATCCGCTATTATATATATGGGATGAATATGGGCGTATGTGCCATTTTCAAGATTTTTAGATACAATGGCTTTTGTTAATAAATTCCCATAGTAGCGTATATAACCAATATAAGTTCGTTGTTGATATGCACTATTAAAAATCAATTTTGGGGACTTCAACCAGATTTTAAAACATGACATAAAACATTTTAGATTTTTTGGCACTTATACCCTTGTTTATGTTTGGTATTCGTATGTGAAATCATGTTAGGAGATATCTTCTTTTTATATAACTTTTTGGTACTTGCGTGTTAACTTGGTGCAAAAGTTAACCATTCACATACATGAAAATCGACAGCTGTCAATCGCTGATTTCCAGTAAAATATAGTGCATACCTACACTTTATCAAAATTCTATAACATCATACACTTATAATGATGATTTTAAAGAATGTGAGTATAAAATATAATTACTTATTCACGATTTGAATACTTTCAGTAAATGTCAAGAAAAAAAACATAATCCAACTCAATTTAATCAAACGTTTAATAATAAATACGTTTTGACTTTAAACTGAAAAATACTGCATTTTTCCAACTCCATAAGTTCAGTTTAAAAAGAAATTAAAATAAACGTCTTAGAATTTCAAAATAGTGTATACGCGCTTTACACCGTGGCTATAAATTCATTATTTGAATAACTAGCGATTTTTATATGTGTGAGTGTGCCAACCATTTGCACCAGTCTAACACGAAAGTAATAAAACTATAATGTTTGTATAATAATATAATATTATCAACTTTTATAGATATCATGAATGAAAGCGAATGTAAAATAATCGGAAAGTAGGTTACTCGCTTTTGTTCTCGGACGTCGCTGCAATATGGAAGTGAGACATTGTGAATCTTCTTATTTCTCTTATTTTTATTTATTGTATATGCGGAGCATCGAAAACAAACCGAATACACATACAATACGGGCACTTTACATACGCTCGTATATAAAAGTAAGAGAAAAAGGCGATAAATTACAATGCAGTTGCAGTTGCGAACTTTGTTGGGAGTTTGTCTCGGATATTTCATCGTCGGTATCATCACCGCATTTTACATCGAAACTTTTCAAAAGTCTTACGATTGAACTTTCGAATGAGCGCTTTTTAAATAAAACAAATATTCAACAATGGCTCAGAGCAAGTATGCGCGGTTGAATGACCCGCACCAAAAACATATTACAATGTTCGAGAATAGGAAAATATTATTATAGGTGTCGGAGCGTTGCAAAAAATTCGATATCGATTATTACACTTCATTGTTGTAAATATTCAAGGATAAAATTCCAAGAAAAAAGAATGGACATACAATTTTTTTGTGTACTCAACGTATTTATTTATTGTGGGAACGACGCCTATATCAAATCAAACATTGCGACGTCATCGAAAAAATCCACATCTAAATGTGACTAATACTCTATATTTAAACCGTGATATATTTTTGTATATAAAATTGTTTATTTACTATATCGGCTCATATGAATGAATCAAATCAAATTTTGTACAGTGGACCGCGGAGCTGAGGCGAGACTCTATGAATTATTTATGAGGTTAACGAAACGGAACAATGGGACTGCTAATTTGACATTTGACAACGGCCCTGTCCCAGGATCGAGGTCCGAAAGGATCCGTCCTCAGAAGCCTCAAAAATGAACGTTTCGTCGCCTGCTTTGACGGACAAGCAACAACCATCTCAATTTCCCCCGAAAACCTTAAATCGTTAAACTTTCCGCAAACCGAAACTTTCGCTTGTGATTTGTTTTCGGAGAACTTCGAACCGTAATTTAATTATTTTATGTAGTATAACGAGATTGAAGAATATTGTCGAGTTGGCCTTCGTTCGTTCGACTGACATAAAACAATATTCGTGCTTTTATGAAATGGGTATAAAAATGAGACGGATTAACTTTCGAAATGTCGAGTAATCGTTTCGGCCTTATAGTGCTTCACTGCACATTATAATAGTTTATGAAACCATAAATGTATATGATTACTGTCGTATACGTGTATGCTCTTATAAATTACGCGCAATTACGAATTGATTCTATCTCGCTAATTGCGATAAAAATATGATTTTTTGTGCGTCTCTAATTTAGAGTTTACTCTTCGGAATGTTTTTAAGCGTAATTGCTATATTAAGTTTACGTATAACGAAATCCGTTCAGCAATAAAACATACTATAGGAAAAATCTCGTTGAAATAAGTTGTAAGCAATTCGGACGAACAATGGTACAATAAAATTTATCTGATATCGTATGCAAAGCTCCGTGTGTACGCTAATTAAAATTATTTAAGCGTTTCTTGTATTAAGAATATGAAGTACGCAGATGATATCGTACGAGTTTTTGCCGAAATATCTCTTATTGTTGATTTATTACAACACCTTAATGACTCTTAATTATCAAATAAAATAAATAAATTTTTATGTGCGCGATTGTGCTCCGCGCGGGGAAAATCGCGAAATCGCAAATAAAAAGCGGAAAATACGTATTTGTAGGTAATTGTGCGAACTATTGTGAACGAAATGAAATGTCACCTGAAAAAGCAATTACGCGATAAATAAAATTGGATATTTGGGGAAAAGCGCGAAAATTCCGCGCGGAAAATTGGAAAATTTAACCGAACGAGCGGAAACCTACGACCGGGTTTTATTTTAAAATATGCAAAATACATGGAAATAAAAGTTCATTTCCATACAATATTTTTTTTGTATACATTGGAAATTTTAAATTTCGAACCTTTCCGATTTTTCCTGTTCGAACAAAGCCCCGATTTCTATACAATATAATATTATAATATATCCACATAAGACATGACTGACTCCGAGTCTCACAGAACATCGATTACGACCGTCTACTACTGTGTTTTGCCATAATTTACCGTCAAATATAAACACAGAGTGTGTACTGTGTACAAATTCATGGACGTTTCGATATCCAGTCACGAGTCGCAATAAATTTTGATTAAGGTTTAACGCAACGTCAACACGCTTTCACGAAACCCGAGTTACGCGTCTCTAAAATATCTTTCTCCGACGGCTTACACTAAAATAGAGCTTTTGATACACTCAGATTTACATACTATTTAAATATTCTGAGATTCGAGGCTTTCAAGGCTTTCGGCTGTTGATTTTCGCATGCGAACTCGAACGGTCAATGGATGCCGTTGTGAATGGATGATTTGTCGTTTTACGAATATTTTTTTTTTAATAAATGTAAATTATATATAGCTTATTTATGTTTTGAAAAATATTAAATGATTCATTAAAAGAAAAATATTGAATTTATTTTTGTAGAATGATTTTTTTTTTTAAACTTTATCATCATAATTTACTATAGCGTCAATCGAGGTTTCCGATTGAAAAAAATCACATTTATATTAAACACTCGATCGAATCGACTACCTGCACATTCATTTATACATTCAAACTCATTTTGTTTATTTATACGCATTTTTTAAGTGATAGATTAAGACAGTTTGTGCGATTAGCTACCGTTTGACCATCGTCCCATCGGGACGTCGGCCTGACGGGCGGCGATACGATCTCCCGAGGATTCCGAACAGGACGAATAATAGTCCTCGAGAATAAATAAGAGAATTTGAATATGCTCAAAAAAAGCAAGTCGAATAAATAAATATGAACAAAACCGAAAGAGCGACTTTATCTCCGGCGGCCATTTGTCATTTCGACTCGGTTTTATCGAAGTGATCGTTTAGCGGTGGGTGTCTCGAAAAGGCCGGTTTCACACTACGTGTTTAAAATTTTTCGAAAATTTATTGTAATATGTATTATTAATTTTATAATTCTAGTGTCAGATCGGTTGTTTGTGTGTTAGAAGATTTTATTCGATGACGACTCTTGAAAGTGTTATTGTTACGTTTTTTTTTTCGATAGCAATTTTTTGTGTGAAAAGAATAGGGAATATATGATATAAATGCACTTTGATTTTAATAGTTTCTTATTTAAACTTTGATACTTTGTACTTTATCAATGTTTGCCTCTGATTTATTGTCGCTACTAAGAAAATAATTGCTAGCACTAATAAACCAATGACGATTATTGTTAAGCCATACTGATTCGAAATATTCAGTGAATGTTGTTATAATCACATCATCACATTTCAACTATTCAATTTTAAAGTGCCAACTATTGAAACCAAAATGCATAATTGTTATTTTTGCAAATTATTTTTATCAAAGTGAATATGATCAAAACAAAAGTGCAATTAATCACCTCTCGGAAAGAATTCAGTAGCACTGTTACGTCCTCACACATCTCCCACGAAGAGTACGAATGTTTTTACACATTCATACGATAAATTTCGTACACGACACACTTAACTGATGGGCGAATTTCTGGTTGACAACCAGTTAGTTTACAAACGATTAATCACTGCAACGAATGTTGCATATTTATCGCAGTTTACGCGTTCGATGACTTTTGTTGCTCTAGCGGTAGCCCCCGTGAGATTTACAAGCGGAAAACACTTAGATGTCCTACGGATTGATTTATATCCGAATACAAAACAGTGGAAGATTATTTCAGTAATAACTCGTACACGGAAAGATTCGCCTCGAAAAAATAAAACGCCGCATTAATGGCGATTGTTCCGTATTAACGTCAGGGGTTTACCTTTGGTCGTTTTGTTGGGAAATCCGATTTTAACGTCTGCTGCCGGTGTTCATCGTCGGATGAGTCACGGAGTGGCCATTAGTTTGTAAATCGGATAAATCGATTCGATCGACGAGAAAGTCACGGTTGGGTTGATATGGGAAAAATTGTGGTAATAAAATTATCGGGATGGAGTAAGCGTGTTGTAAGTGTGTTAGATTGTAAGAGTTGTGCTTTTTTATAGTGTTTTCGAGGGTCTTATTAAGCTTAATGGTAAGCTCGTTTTGTTGAACAAATAAAAAGGATTTATACGATTGTAAAAAAATGAAATATTTTTGATTCAATGACGAATCGTTGTAAATTTTTATGTGTTAATCAAATCAGCGTCGTTTCTAGTAAAAAATAATAAAATTTATTTTTCTAGTCAATTTGTAATACTTTGTTCTGTCAAATTAACGTGTTCCTTTTCTAGTGACACTGTAATATATCAGCTGAAAAAAATTCGAATCCATTAATTTTCGACTAACACTAACGATGAAAATTTAGCACAAGAAGATTCGATTTATTTTCGAATCAGAGTCATTTCAAAAAATAAATCTATACCCAGAGATATCAGATGAAAAGGATTATGAATCGAATTTTGAAAAAAGAGAACGGATACATAGTTAAATTAAAAATTTATAATTAATACGTACTAACATATATAAATAAAAATTTTGAGTTTATAACAGTTGTCATTTAAATATTTTTGTAGTATAATAATAATCTTACATATTTAGTCATATTTTTCAGATTCATTTACACTGAAAGTTTTAATAACTTAACAGATATCCTTAAAATCGCGTTAGGCCAAAACAAAAAAAAAAAAACATGCCTTCATTCCAAATACCAACCACACTTCAAAATGAATTTCCACAAATCATTTCCCGAAATATATACGCAACAAACCCAACACAACAATACCAAATCGAAAAACGTGCGCAAACACGTCTGGGCCGAATCAATTTCGGCGTTTTCTTAAGCGCCCGTGCGAATTTTACTCCGATTTTGCATACAATCCGTTTTGTTTATTTTCGCAGTCGAAAGTGATTTAATTCGGAGCGTTTTGTCAGCCGCCGGCAAATATTTGAGCGTTCGTATTGTCGGAGCAAACAGCGTATCGCAAATGGATGTTTTAGCGAAATGTCAACCGTCTAGATTTTGATCTCGCGCTCACAAAGGACGACTCCATGGCAAATAAACAAGCCGATGGATATTATGTGTGTGTGTACGCAATAGAGATTTATGCAAACTGTGGTCGGAATGAATTCGAAATTCGCAGCATATACACTAATCAGGCTAATTTATATACTGCGCTTATGGAATGCTGAATGGCTTCTGTTTTTTTTTATATTTGTAGTTTTTGATGATTTTTCGTGGATATTTGGGTAATTTCAAATCATTGTCTGATGTGACGTTATGGTGTTTTATGTTGACAATATAGTTTGTACAGATTGTTCATTTTCGGTTGAAAAGTGTTAAAATTTTCGATGATATCAGAAAGCCCGCATTGTAAGTTGCAATTTTTACACTTCGAAATGGAATTTTTTTTATTTGAAGTGTAAAAGGTTGAATTTGAAGTGTAAAAACTGTATATTAATTATCGAGTCTCTTATCCAGTTATCTCATGTTGTTTATCCGGTTACTTATCTCATTGAACTTCGATGATTAATTTAAACTAGTATTTTGTTTAAAAGGGATGTTTTAAAATTGTGTTTCATTAAGTGTGTTGTTCTCATGTAAGAATAAATGTGTTTCATCATATTAAAGGAAAGCGTACGATACATTTGTTAGTTTCCCGTTTTAATTAAAGCTTGAATTATCTCTTATAATAAAATGGATTAAAATGAATTAGTACAACTTTGTATATAGAGTACAATTCAGCACTAATCTACTTTACAGCTTATTTCAACTTTTCATATAAAACACGAACATGTTTAAAATGAAATGATTACTTATATTCTTTCACGGATAATTTTCGATACGAAACATCACAAAAATTTCAAAACTCACACGAAAAATAAACAACAACCGAGATTTCAATCACGCACAATTTCACGCGGATTAAAAACTAATAAACACACCACACATTATCCTTCATTCCCGTCTTTGACATCGACATATTTGCATGTAAATTTTCGGCTTTTTGCAAAATCGATAATGTCGCCTCTTCGCTGGTTCAGAATGCCGATCTCGCGATATTCGATTGTCGATAAAGCCGATTAAGGATAGCGCCGAAGATAAGGAATCTCGTTTTATTTTTTCGCGTTCTTTGCATAATGTCGACGACCGATTACAGCCGAGGATTTATGTCGATTACGATCTTCGGAATATGAGGAAAATTCTGTCGATGAACGAGTTTATTTATGTACAAATGAATCTTTATAACATTTTAATCGAATCGGGGTCGAAAATGTTCAATGAGTTCGAATTTGCCCAAATTGAATCATTTCGTGGAAGCTCATAAAGACGGCAAACATTGAAAATCGCAAATGAGATCAATTAAGCAATTTCGTTGAAAGATTATTCACCGTATTGCTGAACGATCGCTGTGTTGATTGCGACTTCAAAGCGTAGTTTTGTGGAGTGTTCTTTTTGTAGATGGTTTCATACGACACTCTAATATTATATTTTCTGCTAATTTTATGTTATATGTACGTGTTGTGAACAACGCTTATTTCTGTCGACGAGACTCATCAAATATTTGGCCGTCGGCGAATGTTTGAAAAGTGTTTCTCGTTAATTTGAAAACCAGAATGGTTTTCGAAGTTCTGTATGCTTGTTCTGGATCGTCTCGGTGCATTTGTGCTGAAATATTAATATTGATTGCTTTGAGTGTGCAAATATACATTATTGAAATATCTAGATGAGCTTTATTAATCCTAGAATAGTCTAGTCGGGACAAACATACAAACACAATCTTAAAACTCTTCCAACATTATTTTTAATATAATAATAACCGATAATCCCAATATAATGATATCAATCAATTGCCATCTAATAAAAAAATCCACAATATATATTATAACTGGCAAACCCACGATCCAAAACAAATACAATTTTTCCTTATGCATAATGATCATCCGTCAAGCCGACGCACCAATTTGGTGGCGAACAAATTACGCGCAAACGCGGAATTTATTTATTTATTTATTTTCATTGGCATAAAACTGAAGCCGAGAGGTCCCTTTGAGACGTGGCCAAATAAATCTGACACATAATAATGAAACGGGAAAAATAAAAGGCGGCATAATAAAAGCGGGGAGATGTTGAGCAAGAAGAAAAAGGAGCCGTCGACAAACGAGGAGTCGCTGACAAATTCCCGTGACAGATATTCGGTGGACAAATGTACGCTCCTGTTTCCCATACACTTCTCTGTCTTTGTAATACACTTTTTGGGTGTGTGTCGGGCTGAAAAAGGATGAAAAAATACGAGTCTTTCAGCGTCGAGTGGCTTGTTATGTGAGCGACGTTGATTTGTGGTTTTGATTGGTCGTTTATTGGTGATTAATTCGAGTTTTATTACGAGCGAACGATTGTTTATGATAATTAAATATAAATGAATATGTATTCGGTTTTATAATTACATATGCAAATTTTACGCATTTTGATTCATTATAATGAATATGTACGATTGTTGTATATATTATACGATCGATAAGATCGATAACTAACAATTCGGCCAATCGAATTTTGATTCGGAATCGAAATATTACGCTAACAGAGCAAAACTAAAATCCAAATGCCAAAACATATCACACGCACCGATCGAAACGATAATCCGTACATTTTTCAAAACCGAAAACAAACATCATACATCACGAACGGGTCAAACGTCAAAAAGCACCGAATCGACCGGGCGAACTTTACCATAATACAGATCGTCGATTGAGATAAGATTTGATATTTAATAAACACTTTTGAATTATAGAATCGGCGGCAAATTGGGCAACCCGGCAACTGGGCCACAATATAGCCTATATTGCGCATAGATGTGCCCACACAACGATCTTAACTTTAGATTCGCGAAGCAGAGGAGTTCAATATTTATATACTGTATGAACTCAAATTTCTTAAATAAAATGTATACATTATATTCATAGTATTTTTGATGTAATCTGTAAAAAATTTTGAGTTTTGAAGTTAAAGTGATGTATAAGCAAATTGGAAATTTTTTGAATGCATTTTTTTTTTGAAGATTTTTTATTTGAACTCGTGTTGGATATAGAATTTTTATAATTTTTCAGATTTTTTTTCAGATTGAGCTCCTATGATCTATGAAAGTTATTTTAATTATATAAAAAGATCTACAGATCTATATATCGGCAATGTGACACAATTAAACAGGCGCTTTAAACGCGGGTCGAATTCATGTATAATACTTTCAGGATAGATTTATTCGCGCTCATGTTGGGTATCGAATTTTTCTAAATATTTTTTTTTAATTGAGCTTCCATGATCTACAAAAGTATTTCTGATTATATAAAAAGATCTACAGATCCATAGATCGGCAATGTGACGCAATTAAACGGGCGTTTCAAACGCGGGCCGACTTCATGTACTTTCGGGAGTGATTTATTCGCATCCGGGAGCGGGAAAAGCGGCGAGTTCAAATTAAGCGGAAAATTCGAGCTTTCACTCGTCGAGCTTTTTGTGAGAAGCTGAAATGTAAAGTCTGAAATTCCTAAACAGAGGCGACGAGACGAAATATATACTGGCTCGATGAAGCCACTTCAAAGGGACGGAAGCGATTTTCGTTGTCGGCTCGAAGACGTGGCGAGTCTCAATCGGTTCAATGTATCAAAATGTGTGTTTTTAGTTTGAAATATGGTCGTTGGTGAAGTTTCGATTGTTGGGTGGTGTTGTGCTTGGGTTTGGGGATGATTGATTGATGATGATGGTGCTAAATCGTTGTACTTATGATGATTCGTTTTGAGTGTTTTTTAATGATTATATTCTGTCCGTATTGAAAACTTGATTCGATTTATAGATAAGAAAGTGAAAATTTAAGAATATGAAAAGAAAATAAACATTTGTAAACTTGTGTATTTGTTGATTGTATTAAATTTCGTTTGACGTTGGTGTTTAATAAGAACTGGCACATTTATCAAAAATTAATATAGAACACATGAATAAAAAGTTATTATATATTATATTTTGTCGAAAATTTAGTGCCTCAAAATATTAAAAAAATTCTTTTGAATACTCATTCTACTTAAATCAAAGAAAATTTCAAACGAAACTGAAAGCATAACAAAAACGATTCGTATATAACAAAAAAAAATTTTTACATACATCTCTTACATCAGAACGATTTCGTTACACAATATCAAGAAAAAAATGTCCATTTATCCATTCGACGCTATGCGTATTCAATTTATTAACGAAATGCCAGATTATATCTCGGCTGATGTATGCGGCGATATTTTTCAAATAACATAATTTGAATTTATCGTCCCGCTCTTTGCGGTTAATAAGCCGTGCATTTAAAACAGTCGATAAATACGTTCGTGCATAATAGAAATTTCGTTTTCGCGCCGTAAATAAGAGATTCGCGATTGATGACTTCATTAGAATTTAAACACGGACGAAAAGGATACGCGTTGATGAACGACGTGTGCATTATTCGAATTTGCATATTCGTATACGAGGTAGTTGCATCTATTTCGTATCGAAAAATGTAACGGGGGCTAATTATGATTTATTACATATCGACGGAATAATTTATTGCGTCCGTGATCAAATACGGCCACTGTATAAATTTGCATCGAATATTTCAATAATATTCATTAAAATGTTTGTACGAAATTTTACATAGTTATCAGCTCGAAATCAATGATACGCTTTAAATATTCATAAAATTTTATTATTTAAATATTTCGGAATGTAAATTGCCTAAAAACGGTATTTATTTTCCGGTAAACGCCGCTTCTATTTAACGAAAGTCGATGGTTAGAATTCAAAAGAATTTCTCGCATAAATGATTCAAATGCGTTCGTTTATCAAAATATTTTCGATCGAATCTGCATAAATAAAGGTTCGAGTGTATAATAAAAAAAAGCTAAAACTCACAATATTACATCTACACGATTACAACTGTCGAGTCATTGCGCAAACACAAACAATTCACTTACGTTTATGGCGTTTCGCATTTTTCAAAGCGGAATACACATTCGCACACATAACTGGCCGTTTTGACGTGTGACAAATCGGCCATAGAAAAAATGCGTCTATTCGGCCTCGTTACGGACGAGACGTCTCCATTTTTTTTCCCCGAATATTTCCCGCCTTTTTTGACGGGATAACAGTCACGTAGTCCTCGGGGTGCGTCCGAGGTTCAAATGTCACCGTGCCGGGATGGACACCCTCTCGAGTTTCGGTCCATTTTTCATAGTTCGGGAATGCGATTTGCATTTATTTGCGGAATCAGGGATGCCCGTTTTTTTATTTGGTTTTATGATACGAGATTTTTTTATTTGAAATTGGTTCCATGCTGGTTGAACATACCACACTTGAACATATGTCAGTTGAACAAACGATATTCGAACGATTCGGCAGTTGAACATAGCGACAGATGAACACAGTGAAAATTGAACAAAATCAGTAAAAAAAATTTGAATGGCTATATATAATAGAATATCTGATATTACTTTTTTTGACAAAACCTTTGATATTTTTATTTGTATATTAAAAAAATAAAAAAAGAGAAACAATAATTTAAATTTATTTTGATAAATATTATATTTACGTCAGATTATAGTTTTTCATTAAATAATGACTATTTATGATAATTTTTTACTAAAAAATTTCTATTACTATCTGCATGTCTAAAAACTTCTTGCAGTTTGTGTTCAAGTGTCGTGTGTTCAAGTGTCGTGTGTTCAAGTGTCGTGTGTTCAAGTGTCGTGTGTTCAAATGTCGTGTGTTCAAATGTCGTGTGTTCAAGTATCGTGTGTTCAAGTATCGTGTGTTCAAATGTCGTGTGTTCAAGTGTCGTGTGTTCAAGTGTCGTGTGTTCATCTTTCTGACTGCCATTTAAATTAAATACTCATCAAAGTTTTTTGGTACCATTGAAAATTTGAACGTTTTTCTTTATATCATCATCATCATCATCATTGTCGACCCTTTTTTGTGCCCACTGCAGGACTGGGTCTCCCCATCAAATATTG
>JAOXNN020000006.1:8038847-8054552 GCA_028571205.2 Hydropsyche betteni
ACTAAGCCGACTCAGGAAGCTGGCATAGAGTGGGGTGCATGTAACAGGCGGGATGGTGGGCTTCCCCTTCGAAATATTGTATATATATATAATTTTTTTATTATTTGAATTTCTAATTTTTTACCGAGTGTAAAGTTTTTCAGTATATTTTCAATCCACGATCGTTCAAAATCACATATAATAGATTTTTAAAATATTACGTATAAATTTGAAATATGTATCTTTATTGTGTAAATTTTATTGAAATTGAATTATTGGGAAAAAACAAATAAAAAAAATCTTTTGCACGACTTGTTAGTATTATAAATTATTCGATTAATATCGAAAATATGATTATAATTTATAATACAAAATACTTCAACGATTTATTAAATCGATTGAATTCTACGGTCACATATATAAAAATATAGACACATTCTATGATATATAATTATTGAAAAAATAAACAAAACGATTTGCAACGCACAACAATTCCGATCCATCAATCAAAGCTAATGTACTAGGAATCAACCGGCACTAATCATAACGATAAATTAAACGCGATACTTTCACATTAATAAAATTTAATTAATTAAAATTTATATCCCAATAAGCGTGTAGTACGGACGGCATTAATCGAGTTGTCAGTATAGAGCCTCATTATTACACTAAAGCCTATTTATTAAACAATATATAAAGCGCGTTTTGTTTCTTAATGGCCCCGCGGAGAATAATACGCTTCATGCGAACCTTTTTTTTAATACACATACACCACTTTGTTACGGCAAAACGGCCGATATCTTGGCGATCTTACTTTCGTACACGACTTTCGTCATATACTACACATTGTCGATAAAAAAAAGTTATAATAAATAATCGACAAATATTTGAACGCGTACACAAAGAACGAATCGAACGCGCGCCGCGGTGATTGATGATTATTTGTTATTTACGATACGCTTTCATGAGAGCGATTGATATGAGGAAAAAATTAGTTTCTGTATGAGAATTGTATTTAAAAAAAAAATGATAATATTTGAAAAAAAAATGATACATTAATCAAACGGATTTTAATTATTGCGACGACGACGAAGCGGGGCCTTTATGCAACCGGCGTTGATGAAATGCCATTATCATGTATCGGGCTACCACACGGTGTATTAAAATTATTATACAATATATAATATATAGTGCTGTATATTAACACGTGTTATACGTGTGTTTCGTTCGAAATCGATATCGAATAATTAAAGCCGAAATAAATCGAGTAGCGCCACGAAAGAACGTGTTTCTTATATGTCTGTGTATAAATAAAGCTACGTGGATTTATTGCGTTCGTATCGAAAATAAATTAAAAAGATAATATATTGTATTTGTCCGGTCGATCGTGAAAAAAATTTGAGATTCGCTGGGGAGCATTGTTGGGTGTAGGTCCGATTTTATTATTTTAGGAAATTGCATAATTCTGTGATTGATTGGAACTTTTTCGATTGTGTCTCTGTGTTGAAATTGGAAAATTGTAGTTCGCACGATTGTTTGTAATCTTATCATTGTACGTAATTTAAATAATGCTTATTATATGGAAATGTTTTTATATATAAAATATCGAGAAGTTATATATAAAAAATAATTCTATATATTATTCAACTTTTAATTATTATTTTAACCATTTTATCAGGAAACTACTAATCAATCTTACAAATCAAGTTAAAATTTCAAATAAAAATCTTTCCTAGGTCTAAACAATTTCCCCATACTAATTCACACGCCTTGAAAAGTTCAAATCGTTTTGCAATACGATACGAACTTAATAAATTTTCACATGACTTTTGGCCATCGTTTCTACTATTTATTTATATTAATACACACCCAAACTCACATACTAAAATACGTACATAAGCTACGCAAAAGAAACGCTCTCTATAAAATATTCAAGTTGAATTAGTGCGGTCTGCAACCGGCGACCCGCGGGTCAATTGATGACCTCTTGCTTTAAATTAAGCCCGCTAGAATATTACTTAAGTTCGTACTTTATTATACCGAATATTATAATATAATCGAGAGCTTCGAAAAGTACCATTTAATTAATTTTGTATTATACATTATGGTTTTACATATTGAATATATTCTTTTTTTTTTTGAATTGAATATCAAGATGTCGCATGTCTAATTTAATGATAATATTTTTTTTCGTGATCGAATTTAGTGTCTGGATTTTCCGAATAATCAGATTTGTCTGTCTGAAAATTGTATTATAGTTACATTGGAATCTATTTTTTTTTTTATATAAAAAATTAATATCTTAAAAGCTTTTATTACAAATTCAACTAATGCACCATCCGATATATAAAATTTTTCAATTATAATAATTTTTAACATTTTAACACATACTCTCACCATCCATTATTCAAATCCTAATCTCGTACATCTGAATAAAATCGACACCCACCCAAAAATTTCTACGACCACAAACAATTCACGCGTTCCCACTAATTGAGCACACCATCCCGAAGACACGAAAATCCCACCGAAAAAATCCCGAAGCGAACCGGAAGACGCCATAATCTCGTTTCCATCGAATCCGAGTACACAAAGGCGTATTCTTCGGACACCCCACACGACTTTTGTTCCCAAAATAAATAGCTGGAGGCCCTCGTTGCATCATCACCATCGGCATCATCCATGTACCACCTATTCATCACCTAAACAAACAGCTGACAGCGAGGAACCGGTCGTATCACGACTCACCTACATTCTCTCGCCAACAGCCTCTTTCATATCGGGCATAGCGATTCCATTGATCGTGCCCACTCGAGGTCCACGGATCGGAATGGATCCCTTTTATTTTTCACGTGCTGGCACTCGAAGGCTTTGTGCTGTTGTTGAGATGGAGCGAATCCGACCGATTGGGCAACGAGGTCTTCAATCGATCCATCGATCTTTCGGAAGATTTTTTTTTTTAGGTCGTGAGCGTTTTTCGCATGGTGTCGCTTATTAAATGATTCTTTTGTGTTGTGAAATTGAAACTTGTTCGTTGGGATGTGTATTCATTGTTTTTGGCGGAGTTGGCAAAAGTATTAGGCCAGGCGCCCACGGGCGATTAGTCGCGATTAGCGATTAATGGAACACATTGTTTTAGGCTGAAGTGCGCCCTTATGGTTTATGGGCGTACTTCAACCCGAAACAATCGCGCCGCGACTAATCGCCTGTGGGCGCCTGGCATTAGAGACTTTGTCGGTTATCATCGTATGGAATTTATATTATTCAAGATCAATTTGAAATCGAATATAAATAAGGGTATAAGTGCAATTTTTAAGATTTTGAAATGTAATGGTTTTTATTAAGAAATTCGCATATTGGTGTATATAATCGATACACGTTCATTGTTGATATACAATATTAAAAAAATTTGATTTTGGGAACTTCGATCATATTTCAAAATATAAGCGTTGGGATATAAAACGTATTTCTGCCATAAACACGATTTTGAATTTTTTATCACGTACGTTCCTGTCGGGTATTCAATTTTAAAACGTGTTTTTTTCTATTCGCTTAGAAAATTAATCATTTACCTCATATCAAAAAGAAGATAACTTTTGAAAATTAAATATAGAAAAACAAACGAATCAACACACTTTATAAAGATAGACTAATAATTTAAATTTCGTATATGAAACGCTATAAATAACATTTTCGATCCTTCAGCAATACACATCGAGAGCAAAAAGACCCACCGCGAAAAAAACCGACAGATCGCATGGACACCCTGTTGTTTTTATTCGCTTAACACTTTTGCCGAATCATCACAACAACCGGAATTTCGCCCTGTACATACACACAGCTCGCAGATTGAGATCTCAACCGGCGTCCATACCAATTTGTGTCTCTAGACCAAATAAGTTTTTTCTCCTTCAGCATGTCGTTAGCTAATTTGCGACGCATGAATAGAGCCGTTTGCAAATGAGAGTATTGATACAGTTTTTTTTCATTCGGCCTCTTCGTATGCTTAATTATGTAGCTGCAATGAGGAAACGAAGCCGATTTTTTTCGGCGTTATTGTTGGATCGTTTATTGATGTGATCCGATGGGACGGTTCGGTTGAGAAATCGAGCTATTCGATAAATGAGTTCCTAGTGTCGTCGGATTTGGTCATGTTATGTAAAATTGTTTTGATGTTTTGTTTTTTATTTTATTGAAATAAATTGAAAAAGTTTGATTTTATATAAGAATAATACTATACAATGCAGAAAAAGTCTGCATATAACAGTATATGAAAGTGATATGATTTTTTGCCATATATCAATTTGAAACCTCTAAATTCAATTTCAAAAAGAATGAAACAGTTTACGTCCTCAATTTGTAATATTTTAATATCGCATTAGTCACACATTACACAAGAGCTTTCATTAAACTTTAAACATTATTTCGTTGAGACAACTTTGCACTTATCTCTCGAAAACAAGAATCGAGATTAATGCACAAAATCACTCTTGAATAATTTCCCAACAAACTCGCATCGAAATTTAAGTGATTTAAATCCGACAAGATAAGTTAATCTTCCGTGATAAAACGACGTCCGTGATCTTTGCGGAACGCGAACGAATTATTATAAATAAAAAGGCGGCCGTAGAAAAATGCCTTTCCCATATAATTGATATGGCGAAAACGTGCGTCGAAATATCGAAACGCCATTATTGCGTCGAGTGTGAGCTTATTATGTAAAAGAGAACATTAAATACATTATACGAAATCGACCTAATTAATTACAAGCGTTTAGCGAAATTTCAATGCCTCGAACGTACACGTTGATATTTCGATCGTGACTCAAAGGCTTTATATCAGGTGTATAGATTCAAAAGTTACATTTTTTTTTACGTTCAATATCATTTATAATCACTCGTCATTCATTCTCGAATGAAGATTACTTCAATTATTTTTCATTCTTAGTGAGTGACTCTCATCTAATATATTCTACATATTTTTTTTGATATTCCGTCTATTGACCATCCACTCAATCTTTCCTGTTTTATTTAAATATTTCTCATATATTTCTAACATATATTGTTGTATAATATATTCACAAAATCTCATTACTCGATTTACAATCTTTATTATTCTATTCATATTTTATATTCATCCACTTTTTTCAATATACACTGATTATTTTTAAGATTCACTTTTTCTATTGATCCTTTTTTTAAATTTTTATATAAACGAAACAAATTGCGAGCTTTGATTCTACAGCCATCACATAAACGCATTACTTTTTCATTCGTATAAAGAAAAAATATTGCCGTAATATATTCGCGTCACATTTTTAAGGTGAACGAGATTTCAGACGGTGATTTATTAGTCCACGAGCTTCGTCTCACCTGCGAACGATTGAGGAGACAATGCATTTTTTGTCGTATTATTAAAATTGTGCAATGGACATTTTTCGAATTGCATATCGTCAAGAAAACCGTTGGGAATCCGATGACGAAATTGAAATAGGAATGAACGTGATTGTTGAAACGATGGAACGTTTTAGATGATCGTAACTGATATGCGTTTTTGAATTGATCATTTGTGATTGGAACTTAAATTGAATTTAAAATGAAATATTTCAATGTTTAATTATTTTTAAAATATTAAATTTTATATCGATTTGTAATGGTTTAGATTTTAAAACGTATTAAATGGATATGAATCATAAGACTTATTAGTAAGAGATAGTTTCTACATTCAATTCAATAAAAGAAGTATCAAATCATCTAAAAATGATGCATACGATGATTATCATCAATATGAGACGTCAATTTATAATAAATAACGTAGTTCATAATCAAAAATTTCTTTAAAACATTCGATTACGACATCTCGATCGCAGCACTTTCTACAGAAACAATCAATATCGGCATAGAAAAACCAATAATGACGATCGATCGATCTTGTCGACATTATCCGACGAGATCTACGAACACAGAATTTATTATACGTATCGAGTTGTCGAAAGACGAAAGCGATAGTTTGGCAACCGACAATGATTATTGAACACATCGTCATTAATACAGCTCGATAAATAATCGATTTTCGGATCGTCACGTGTATTAGAAGATCGTTTTTTTAATGTATTCTATCGAAGAAAGTGAATAGTACGTTGGAATTGTTTTCGATTTTTTTCAGATGTAATTGTTGCCAGATGTTCTCTGGATTATTATGTTGAATATTTGATATAATCTCGTGTTTTACGATTCGGCGTTGCGAAAAAAGCGGATCTGCCGCGATTGATCTTATTTGAACGGGAGCCGTTAAAATTTTAACGAGCAATTAGACGATTTATCGAAACAATAAAACTTTTTAGGTATCAGTACAATATATAAATTTTTGATTTGTAATTAATAATGTTGCGTAAAAAAATGTTTATAGATTATGTTGTAATACAAATTATTAATTTTTATGGGTTCGAATTTAGTGTTATTGTCTATGAAAGTTTTTGATGATTTGTCGACGGAATCGATCCCTTTCAATGTGTTTGCAAATAGCAAAATCGTCTTCTGAAAACGCGTGCAAAAACCGTAATATAAATCAGAAAAATTTCAACGATTTGTCAAAGGATTAACGTGGACGTATCGCGAGCAATATTTCAGATCGGATCGAATCGAGGAATTCGATAAATAATATTTATACGAAACGAATGACATACTTAAGCGTAATTACTCACTTTTTTATTTGGAATCTTTCATAAATACGACCTCGCTGCTTAATCCTTACGATATTTTTTCGACGAATTAAAAAGGTACAAACGATCTCTTCATATTAACGATCTGATACACTTCTGATGAAAAAAACTCGCATTCGATTCGACAGTGTGCAATAATGGCACGAAGAAAAAAATCACCGGTGTGTATAAAGAGAATTTTATAGCGAGTTTAGAAAGATTTATAACTTTGATTTATGTTTTATTTGATATTTAAAGATACGAAAACGTGTGGTGACGTAATGGAACTAATTAGTAGAAGCACTGTTTTATGATTGACGCGGAAATCTATTTTTTTATTGGTCTTGTATATCAAACGGGTCCTTATCTTTTTCAGATAACGACGCATAGGTAAGTTTTATGCTCCGAAATACTTTTACGATCTTTAAAAGCTCAAATTTGCTTGTAAATAATTTTATCGAGATCGCGGGACTCCCTTTATGGAACGGCCTCGTAAAACTTTCTGTTTCTGTAACAAGTGCATAAATATTTCTATAGGATTTTATAACTTTTTTTATATATATAGAACATCAATTGATTATATGATATTTAATATAAATATCATGTAATTTTCAATGTTTATATCATTAAATATTTTTAGAAATGAATTACGTTATCGAATTAGGATGTTTATTTTATGATAAAAAGGTGAATATTATCATTTGATAAACATTGAAAAAATATGCACACAGCGTAAAATTTAATATTTTACATTACGATAGTAAGAATACAAAAAAATCTATCGAACAAAGTATGTTTTCATATCATTCTATCATCGAAATCAGAGACGCTTAATCCAAACCCACCATGTCCCACTATTCAAGTCCACTATGACCCACAAACACAACACCCAATTCCAATTCGATCTCTTATTATACACACAACGACAAGAAAGTCAAATTTTCCGTTTCATAACAAGGCCGTAGAAGAATAACGATCGAGTCGTTATCCGATTGAGTTATCTTCGAAGGTAAAAACTCTCCCTTTTTTCGGTCGTTTCTTGTGTGACGCAATCGAACCGTGGCACGATCTTCCGACTAAGAAATTATAATGGACAGATCTTATCTTTGTGGTAATAACAAACAGAAAAAACCACAGACGCTGCCGACGATTTGAATTTTTTCCCGAGACGCTAACGATCCAGTTGTTTATTGGCTGTATTGGTATAGTTTCGGATGTTGAGGTCGTCGTTGATATTTTTTTTTAAATATTTTTTCAATCCATTTAAAAAAAATTTATAGTAATATATTTTTATATGAAATATGTGATTAGTTAATATTAATGTATGTTTTATCATTGCTACAAATGAAACGTTCAAAGTATATGAGATACGTTTGAACGATCGTAATTGAGTTCGATAAGCCTTGCAATATTTCATATTATTGTTCGAGAGTCGTTTGTGAAGATTTATTACTTTTACTTTCGTAATTTCTTATTCGTTTGCCGGATTTTATTTTATTCCTTCGTATTTTCGCTCGAACAACTTCTCAATATCTTTATTTTCATACAATATTAGTTTCTGAAAAAAGCGAAAGAACTACAATACGATTTTTCGAGAACCAATCAACATTACGAAACGAAACCCTTCCACATAATAAACAATCGGATAATTTCGGATTTTATATTAATTTTTTGATACGAAGCAAATTTCGTGTTTGTGCCGCAATAAAGCCATTATGAACCAAATTCGTGACGAGGTGTGTTTCGTTTGCTTTCGTTTTAGCAGGTTTGTATCGCGATAATATGGTTTCGCTTTTAATTCGTTACACGCATTGACACTAAAGTTACAAAACTAAAAGAAGTAAATATAGATTAAAAAAAATATAGGCCGAATGTTCGCAAAATATCGCCTTAATGACTGTGAAAATCGTATCTTGTCAGAGACTTTCTAATTCGACACCGAAATGCAATTAGAAGACATGCAACTGACGCGGTCGTTAATTGTATTTTTTTATATATTAAGTTAATATCATAGATTTATATAATGATATTAATTCGAGTTCGCCGAAGCTGAGTTTCGTTATGGAATTTTCGTGATTTTTTTCGCCGATTTGTTTGGTCGGAACCGTAAATTTCGATCTGTTCTGCGAAAGCTCTCTCGATATTGAAATATACTGATATCGTTTGACATTTCATTATTATCGGAGAATGTTTCATATTTCCATTTAGAAAATTAACGGAATCGGGACGATGCGATCCAGGTGATTTTGTAATTTTATATTCAATCTAAAAGAAAATATATTGAAAATTTACGATTTTCTTTCGATGATATAATCTAATTTTAACTTCAATGCAGATTGAAAATGATACAATTATAATAAATACATGTATTATAACATATGATACGATTAATATAGAAAATTATGTTTTAAAAATTGTTTCACACAAACTCCACTTATTATATAAATAAGTCGAAACATCAATTCCAAATAAGGGTAATTATACTCAAATCGCTAAATACTTTCCCACCAAATACGATTAGTAGACGATTCGTATAATACACAGAACCAATATTAACCTTCTCAATAGAGCTGTTTTATTTATCTTCGACCAGATACAAGATAAGCCCATTAGCAATAATTGCAAATCCCACCAACCATTGCGAAGGATCGACGCGTGGATAATTGTCGATCTTCAACTGTCGATCATTGGTTCCATTTTATTGTCGGATCGAACTAAATTTAAGTCTATTTTTAGTCATTGCGAATTCGCCTTCATTAGTGTTAATTGACGGTTCATATATTTTTTAATGAATAATTATTTTGATTTCACTAGATTTGTCAATGCGTGAAGTTGCATAATATGGAAGCGAATCGACAATACGATTCAATCAATGGTTAATAAATTTATTTTCTCTGGCCATTAATAATTTTCAATCGAGAGAAATTTTCATAGATCAATCGGCTTTATATGGCAGGTGTGCGACCTTAACAACCTTGCTAACTGAATGATACATGCTGATTAAAAATCGACTATGCACATACAAACGCACTTTCACATTCGTTATATTGTGCCGAAGAGGAAAGTCACTAAATTTCGTAATATAATATTAAAAAAATCAAATTATCACACAGAAAACCTAAGTAGCAAACTTAATCGAAAAAAAAGGTTTTAGTATTTATAGCATAATAAAAATTCAGGATGAATAAGCAAATTTAGTATCACAAAATCATCATAGTATCCCCTGTTATATTACACTATCACGACGATGATTCAACACCATTTCCATAGGCTTTGTCGGCTTCCCACGAGAACACGAAGTGTGTGTGTCCTCATTCGGAAATCGCACGGACCATCATCAATCATCTGGTGTCCGTTCCATGTTTGAATTCTGATCGCTTTTACTTCTTCTCTTGTCGATCTGGGCTCTTTTGGCGATAGTGAAAGTGTTAAGAAACACTTCTTGTTTCGTTCAAAAGCTTGACCTCACCACGGAGCTTTTTATTACTGTAATTTATTAAAGAATCAGATCATTTGATTAGAATGAAAACTTTTGAGTGGCTCACCGATCCCAACATTGTTGCAACATCTTACAAATCGGATTTTAACGAGTCAAAAAAAAATACTATTTAGTTTTAAAAAATAACTTAAAAGGCAGGTTAGGTTTATTTTCACCATAAAACTTTTCAGTTTTGGTGAATTAACGTGGCCGAGAGAGACTTTGTTTCGAAACAATCATCGCGAACAACGTTTCAAGTTCGCCGAGTTTCATTAAGGTGAGAGGCTTTTCGGGACCCTCTGAGGGGACCGTACATATAAATTTTCATCTTCAACTTTATAGGAGAGCGTACGAGCTTTTCGTCGAGTTTGCCGTAATAAATCGCGGCCGCACTGTACTTGAGGTCTCCGGACGTTTATTTCCGGGTTTTGTTTTTCAACGCGATATTTATTTTTTAATTGAATATTTTTAATCGTAATTTTTATGTTGTTGTAAGCTCAAGTTTAAAATTAAACTTTCTACGTCAAAAAAAAAATTAATAATACACTTTTACGACATGCACCATACCGAATGCTGCAATATGAGCGATGACGTGAAAATAAATCGTATAATTATTTTCCCATCATATCTCAGCGTTAAATTGGACGTTTGTAACAATTGATTTTTTTTCCCTTCATAAACAATAATAAATATTTTTCATTCATCCGCCATTTAATATATCAAAACTTCAGAAGAGTACGCACCGGATATAAAATCGGAACCCGTAGGAAAAACAAACGCTCCAGAGATATCAAACTGATGTACGGATTGTTCATTCTTTTATGATTTCATTTGAGTATAGATCAATTTTTTGTGTAATAAAAATATCATTAAGTAATACTGCATATAAGTACCAGAGATAACCTTAAGAATGAAACATTTTGAATATAATTATAAATTCATTCAATACAAAAAATCATAGTAATCAATCATTATCCTTTCACAAACGAGTGAAGATTTCTTCGATCTTATTTTATCTTCTCCATTTTTTACGATTCTTCATTAACAATCAATATTCACAGTAACATTCAATCACTTTGTCCGTTTAGAATCAATACCTCTATCTAGAGAGATTTTAAAGTAAACCAATAGTACTTTTTCGAAGAATCAAGGATCTATGGGCCCAAATCGGATCGCGGTCCCTGAATTTACAGGATCTACATAGATCGTCGGTAATGGACACCGGGTACTGTAATTACAGTCTAATAGGCGCAATTCATCATATTCGCCGTTGACAGCAGCCTGTTGTTCACGTTTTCGATAATGCGTTTTTAAGTACGCGGACTCGGTGTGTTCCTCTGCCTATAATATCGTATTTATATTTATCATTGGTGGAAAAGTATCCTGGACGGATCGTTGATTCGACTAAACGGTGGTGAGGATTCACTCAATATTGAATTCATATTAAAAATTGGTCGTGTTCGATGAAAATATATATAAATAATTTTTAAGATCGAAAACCGCATAGTTCGAATACTAATGATTTTAATGTGATCAAAATTAAATTTGTTTTTCATTTTTGTTTACTCGCCATCGCGAAGATTCGGGATGACAAATCGCTCAACACCTTGGCACGAATTTTCGTCTTTGTGATTCATGAATGAAGAGATCGTGAGGATTTACGATGTCGCAAATTGGCCCGATTGGTCCTCTTTGCTATTTGTGGATTCTGGATACTGAACGTATCTTGAAGACTTTTCGCTTTGATCCTGAAATCAAGAATGACTGTTTGTTGTGTGATTCTGATTAAATGAGATTCGTTTCGTGTGAGTTTAATAGTTTTTTTTTATATAAACAATTTTCAATAATTAGTTAATTAAAGTATTTAATTTTTCAAACAATCACAAATACGTGCAATTAAAATTTTCTATTAATGAGTTTTAAATGAATGAATAAAACGAAATAAAGAAAGGCGTAGATTATTTAATTGTTGAGCGATGATGGGAACTCCTCAAGATGAACTAATGGAACTTTTTATTTTGTACTTACAAACAACATTATATGAGAACCTAGAACCAACAAAGGCGCATTAAGATTGCAATTTCGACAAATTGGCGAGTAAACAACAATATTTTTAATATATAACATAACAGGGTTCGACAGTCGTTTTTCTTCATTAACTTGATGAGAAATATCAATATTTTCAACTTATGACGAATAAAATGATTTGAATCAATCATCAAAGTCAAACGATCGATAAACGAAAATGAATATTTCGAAAACTTTAACAAATAGCAATACAAAGTCAAATTTTTATATATAAAAAAAAATACCAGAAACTTCCAATATCTTCCGAAATATTCCATATTGTAATAATACGACGGTATAACAAAATATTATCGAAAAATAAATATTGACATCCCTGCTTGAAGAACAAGACTGACGGCCACAACTGACCGCTCGTTGCGTTTATTACCCGAACACCGCAATGATCCATGGATCGGTTATCGATCATGGGTCGCGTGCACCTCGCGGGCCCCCCTCGATCCGGCCCTGTGAGGTCCTCGAGGATTAATTGGATCGCAATGTCGGGGATCGGGACACGCGAGATTCACGACTTTCGCTCGGTACAATGTTGCGCATGTTCTATCCGATTTGCTGCGTTGTGTGTGGGTGTTCTCAAAGTTGGCATGTTTTTTATATCTTTTTATGAGATAGTTTTTTATTTTATGTGTGGAATTTTTTATAGAGTATAATATGAGTGATTTTTTGACGAAAATTCATAGTGAACATTTAACTTACGTGAATACGGGTGTAATCTATTATATATAAATAAAAATTAAAGTATGTGTGTGTGTGTGCGTTAGTTATGCATGCTTTATCGCTCACTTGATCACAATGAAATTTGATAAATATGTTAACGGTGCAACTGAAAAAGTTTTTGTATTATTTAAATTATTTTACAACTCGATTTGATGCTATTTTAAGATGAAAAGCAACGCCGGGCCCGAGTAACACCGGGTACCCGAGTATTACTCTTCAAATCGGATGTTTTACATTTAAAATTAGACATTTTACGCTTCGAATTGAAAGTTTTAAACTTCGAACTCAAAGAATCAACATAATAATAATTCATAGATCGTTATAATACTTTTCTATAGTTGAATTTAAAGTGTAGAACGTACAATTTGCAGTGTAAAAACCGTATATCGATAATCGTACTCAAAGTAATTTTTGAAATTCATTTACAAAATCGAAATACATAATTAGATCCAAAATGTTAGTTATTAAAAAGAATTCTTATAATTTTCACTGTTACAGAAATTTTCTTGAATAAAATTATTATATTTTGCTTAATAAACGCATGCAAATTATTAAAAAATAAAACATTGCACGCCAGTCACGTTACCGATACCATTTTGTATGTTTGTTCTATTCAACTTTTTTACGCTGTCGGCGCATAATAAGCACTCTGCAGAGAAATGCACATAAAATCACAGCAATTGGCATAAATTATGCAAAATTCCGCAAAAGTACATTATCCTTCAGTCTCATTAATGAAATGCATTATCACTTTTTTCTAACACCACGCACATTTTTCTAGCGAATGGACACATAAATCACGAACAGGTGCACATTTCGAGTCGAAAACATTTACCGGACTCCGCATACAGCTCCGGGGTGTTTACGAAACGAATTGACGTTCGATTCTCGTCGGTTTATTTTATTTATTTTGTTATTGAATAATGATAGTTTTAAAAATGTCCGTTTCGGAGCGAAAGTCGAAAATGCGATCGCGTGTAATAGTAGTTCGACGCGAAAATCGCACTGTAATTATGTTTGCATTATTCGGTAAATTTGACCACACAAGTGCATTCTGTAATTATGGCGAAACTCGAACACGAGATCTGGTTTATACAAAGTAGATAATGATTTATATAATTATCGGGTTGAATTAAACAGTTCGATGAATTTGTACAATTTTCTTGTATACGAGGATAAATGAATTTTGTTAATATGAAATTCATTATAAAATCGCCAATATCAATTTTGAAAATTGTGTCATTTCGTATCATCTGTTCGAGACTAGTTCGACAGAATAATTAAAAACTATCGGTCACATACCCTTTCTTCGGAACATTAGATGAAAAGTGCCTAGTTTTTCCGTCCCCCATTGAACGAATTTTCCGGTGGGAAAACGTCGGCGTCACCTGCAGAAATTAATTTTCCGGACGAGATTGTTTCGAGCTTAATTTGTATAGGGTGCAAATTAAAAATCAAAAAGCTCCCACGTGCACCGGTGGACTGCAGATTAATTTGTTGTGGCTCAGTTATGAATTTTGTCACTTCTTGTTGAAGAAAAAAGTCATTTTAAAATAATTTCGTTGAAAATTTCCTTCGAAGAAAATTAATTCATTTTTTAAATTCCATTTGAAAAATCTGTTCTATGAATGCAGGCGATATCGGATCGGTGCATTTTTCTCGTTTTTTGTGTGCTTTGCGTGAAAAGCTTTTTCCACGTGGAATGCGGAAAATCTTTTTTTCCGATTTGACGTTTCCCGGTAGAACGCATTAGCGATGCATTTTCGAGTGATTTTCAATGGAACGCTACTTTATTTATGGCATAACTTCACGAATGTCCTTTCGATCAAGTCCAAAATAAATTTATATTATAACAACAATCAATTAGATCCAATTTTTTTAGTTTCATATATAACTTTTCTCATAAATGATTCTTTTATCTAAAATTTACGAATATAATTCATATTTATATTTTTTTTATAATCATCATTCCTTGCTTAAATAACAAAATTTATAGCATCTATCGATTTTTCGCTGTTAGATCGAATCGAATCCTGCGATCGCGATAAATAATACGCGCGTCCAAATGTTTTGACACCGACAAAGGAAGCGCAACGAATTTTGAAAATCGATTGCCATCGAACCAAAGCATAGCTTCTCAATCTTCATCGGTCCCTCGCCACAATATGGCGTATTTGCTCGTATAATATATTCGAATTTTACATACTGCAGGGGTTTCGAACATTTTTATCATTCGAGACAAGATTTCAAGTTTTTTTTTTTCAGGATATATAAATAAGTATTAATAAAATTATTAATAAATAAGTATAAATAAGTAAATAAGTTTTATCCCCTTTATATAATAGCGGATTTCTGTGTGGGTGTCCGTGTTCGTTCGTGTATTCGTTCGTCTGTCTGTCTCGATGACGCTCGCGGCTTTTATGTTCTGGAGACATTTCGCAAGGGCACGGTTATAAAATATGTTTGCATATATTTAATTTTTGTTTTATTAAATTACGCAACGGCACGGTTATAAAATAATTTTACGTAAATATTTTCAATTTTTATTTTATTACGTAATAGTATGGTTATAAATTCATCTCCTATCCCCTATATATAATCATGGATTTCTGATGATGATGATGATGATGATGATGATGATGATGATGGTGATGATGATGATTTTATTAATTAAATATTAAATATTCAAATCGGGTACACATTTCGAGTTCACACAATCGGCTTTTCACATTTTATCGTTTTCCGT
>JAOXNN020000006.1:8054728-8072281 GCA_028571205.2 Hydropsyche betteni
TTTTCACATTTTATCGTTTTCCGTTTCTTAACAAAACCACAGCCGATGTTATTAACATCGGGCCTATATACTATAATTACATAAATGTTATCGAAAATTAAATAAAAAAAACGAACTTTTCGAATTTAATTATGATATTGATCATAATTTTTAGTTATCAACGAAATTCTCATACGAAGCGTGGACCATCAGTAAAGTACCCATGTCCCAGAAATCTCGCACATCTCCGCCATTCCTCAAACACGACCACACGCAGCAGACAAAAGTTAAAAAGGCAACATTTGACGTAGTCTTTTATGCGAACGGGCAGATGTCCCGCGGGACACAATGGCTAATTTGACACAATGAGCCGCCGGCTTCACAACAAATAAATAAATGTTCGTTTATTTATTTGCGTGTATAATGTGAAATGTGCGCCGAACGTTCTTTTACAGTGTGTCAAGGTGCGCTAAGAATCGTAGGGTGACCCTATGGAGGAATTTTTTCGAGACGGCCGTGTTTTATTTGAATTTTTGTGCTGGCACAATGGATGTTTTGTATTGTGGTTTAAATAGATAGAATTAATTCGGTGTCCTTTGGATTGTAAAGAATGGTGTTTTACAAGTGTATGTTGATTTGTTCGTTCTTATATTTTATTTTTTCTTTAGATTAAAAAATATAAAGTTATTTCTTGGTGCAATTTAACTGTGCGTTGAAAAAGTATACGTTGTGCATTAGAATAATATGCGAAGTGCATTATTTCTGATGAATCAAAGAATCTCGTTTTCTTCTATACATAATACAATTTAGCTGTCAACTGTTAACGTTTTATCATGTGAAAATTTTAATATAACTTAATTTTAATCATATTTTAAAAATTTGGTCCATTTTTTATTTTATTATAAAAGTTGTGAATAATGGTCGTGTATTTCGTTCGATTCGTGTTTACGGTGTTGCCGGTCGTTTGCCGATTTATATTCATTCTAATGCACGTTTTAAGGTACAGATATTTTTTTAATGCACCCTAATTTTACTAATTGATCACATAAATACATATTCATTTTATAAAATATAAGCTTAAATTGTCGTTTTTCTCATATAAGAACCAAATTTTAATTTGAAATTCACTAAAATAATCACTTTTTTCAATAACATAATCAATATCGTATTTTGTAACGAAATTTTACTATAAAAAATGATGATTTATATAATCTTCCCATCTTCGACGTATTTCTAAACACATTAACGACACATGGCCACCCCAGTTCAAACACATCACAAAAAAAAAATTGAAGAGAATCCCCGTGATTTATAATCGCATTATTGCCGATGTTTGGCTGTCATTTACAATGGTCATCATTGTGCTCGTACGGTTAAACCCATTGTCGACATTCAACTGTTAAAAGTCGACATTTCCCCGTCCATTGAACGCGACCACCGCAAAACCGAGCCACTTTTTTCACGACTTTTTCGAACAAGAAGCAACCGAAACACAGAAAAAAGCCAACAATTCCCCGGCGAGGAATAAATCGCGAACGCATCAAAATAGGAATTTATGGAAAACTTGATATATTGGACGATTCAATGGGAGGTTCGTTGGCCTGTTCTATTATGCGATAAACTTTATAATGCGATGTTATATAATAATCGAGGGGCTATTGTTTTTGCGACGTCTATTTATTGCGTTATTTTGTATATAATAATTTTTTCGTGCAGGCGAAAAGGTCGATCGAAATTTCGCTAATGCGCGTGGGCAGCGAAAATTTCGCTATTGTTTTAGAGCCGTCTCGATTATAGGGTTAACCGGCGGTTGTTGAGCAATAAAATTTTAATATCCAGCGAAATGCACCTCGTCGTTGTATTTTAATTTAAATAGAAAATTATTATCATACAATCGATCGAAGTTCTCAGGGGTTTTCAATTCGGCGCGCGTTTATGTAAAATCACTATGTTTATTTTGTTAATGAAATTTTGAATTCTATTGCCGATTTTTTCGGTACGTTTGTGTGTGAAATCTTTGATTTATATCCCATTGAAATTCAATTGTATCATAAAAATCTTCAGTACATTTTCGGGATTGAAAATTTTTCAAAATTGCACAAATACTACATTTATACAAAAAAAAAAATACGAATTAATTTCAATTAAATATAAATTGAACATTTCTTCTCGACCATAATTTTTCGATAACTAATAAATTTCAATTGTGTATCAAAACAATCGATCGATTCAACACTAAACATCAAAATTATTTACAAAATAATATGCATACAATAAAAATGGAGCAACCATATAAAAAAAACATCCCACACACCCCAAATTAGACTTCAACGAACGCGAAACCTCCGAATCCACCGAAATCGGTTCGCACGCGAATTCACCCACAATTCTCATATTTGCACAGTGTTCGAAACGAAAACTCGAATACACATCGGCAGTTTAGTCGATCACCATAATCTGGCTCGATCGTGATTCCGGACTTAACTGTATCGGGCTTTGTTTGACCAGTTGATGATATCGGCAACGCGATTGCTTTGCGGTTCCGGTGCTCAGTTTTGAATCGTTTCGATTGTGCTGAAGTGACCTCGTATTTTGTAAACGGTTGTTTTGAATCTGTGTTATTTTTGAGATTGGGATAGTTCTGTGTGCGTATTAAAGGTTGATGAGGTCGATGAGGGTTATACAGAGTTGCTTGGGTGTCAATGATTGGGTTCGATGGGAATTTATGTACGAGAAATAGATGAGTTTATCATTGTATGCGATTTTAAAATCGATTCAATATATCAATAATTTTTTTTAAAATAATAACTCCAATATTTTCACGAGTTTGACGAATTGTGGGTCAAAGCGAAATATGTAAAGGTTTTTAGATGTTTTTATATTGATAGGGTAACGATACCAGTGATGGATCATGTACCTGTAATTGAGCATCTTTCAGAAAAACATAAAAATTAAGGTATTTAAAGACGATAATCTCTCAAAAAGGGTGCAATAGGTGAGTTTTAATAAGCAGCTTATTTTTCGTACCCTTTTCGAAAAATCATTATCGTTAAAAACCTTAATTTTCACATTTTTCTGAGAGATGGTCAACTATAGGTACATGGTACATCACTGGTGTCGTTAAAATTGAAAGTTAAAATCATTCGCTTTATATCAGACGACTTTTTCTAAAACTAGTAAAAATTGATTCAATATAACGAAGATACTGAATTTGAATTTCATATCCACGTATCCCAAAATCAAATTTCGCACAGTGATACGCGTTTCGCATAAGATTTCGAAACTTTCGACATAACTGCAGATATGAAACTATCGAATTTATTGCAATAAATTTGAGTTTCGCATGCAACGCGTGCACCGTTTGACCGAAATTCCGAAGATATCAAAGTTCGAATTTTCCGGCTGTTTCAAACCGAAATTTACATTTAATCGTTTTCAAAAGTTTTCACATAAAAATATTTTTATAGGATATTGTTTCAAAAATTATATTGAAAACCGTTCAACGTTCAAAAAGTTGTAAACAAGGATTACATCGTTCTCACGAAACCTTTCAACCGATTCAAAGAGTTAACCTTGGATCCCAAAGAATGGATATAGGGTTAACTTTGAACCGAGGATTATCCATTTTTATGGTTGTGCTTGTTTCTCAGTGCACGACCGCGAAATTAATTAGACTAAGAACCATCTTGTGCCGATTTGCGCCTAGACGGTTTGCCATTTAAAACCGTGACCGATTTTGTGTTAAACTGCTTTATTTCCTATTCAATGTGTATAGGAAACGTTAGTTGAATTCAATCGATTTCAAACGACGATATATAGGTCAAAGCGTAATATATACACACGGTCCATTCAAATTCGAATCTAACAAACAATATTGTCTCGATTTTTAAAATTCAAAAGCGCACATACAAACCAGGGACGCTTTTCACGTCCTGCCAATAAAACAGTCCATTTGTGCAGATAAAGCTTTCGCGGAGACATCTTGTTTCGCACAAGTTTGTCCTCCATATTGTTCCCGAATGAACCCGAGTTTCTGGCGATGCAAATTCGCCGATTGTGCCGATACATGCGAATTTCTATCGCATTATGTTCCACATGGGTGCATATGTGTTCGTTGTGGTAGGTTTGGCAAACTTTGCGATATGAAGTTTAAAAAGTTTGCGCCGTTAAACAATCGTGTTTGCTAGAGTTCGGTCCGGAATTTGCGCAGGTACGTTTGTGCTTTTTTATTGAAAAATTGGATGTTCTGTTTGGAATTTAAAAATGATTCAATGAAGGTATATAAATAGGATGCGATGCAAATGTGATTTGAAAAAATATAGATTGTGCTTTAAAACGAATTGCTTGTGCGTTAGAATAATATACGATGTGGTTTTTGGCGCTTTAAAGAATCTAATATTGAGCATGTTTTGTTTGTAGTGTGGAATGAAAAAAAAATATGCATGATAAAAGTGAGTGATAAAAATATGAAATGAACAATAGAAAAAATAGTTTGTACATTGAAATGATCTAGAGGTGGAAACGTCGCCAGAGTAAAGTCTACCTACATAGATAATGCAATATAAGTGTCAACAATTTCATTTAATTTTAATCACATTTCAACATTTTGATCAGATTTGATTCTTTTATGAAAATTATAAATAATGGTCGTGCGATTAGTATTTCACCATATTCGTGTTTGCGGCGTTGCCGATTTTTTATTTATATTCCTTCTAATGTACGATTTGTTTGTTTTAAGAAACAGATATTTTTTCAATAATCAAAATATTTTTTCGAATTCACACATTCCAATGGTCATAAAAAATGCACACATTATTTTTTTAATGCTCACGAAATTTATTGAATGCGCATTTATTTTATATATTGCACATTTAAACTGTCATATAAACATAGATGGTTTCAAAAAATGAATAATTAAAAAAAAACTTTCTAATAATTTTAGTTAATTGAATATATTATACATAAATAATTGATTTTTTTTAATATTACATTATAAATATAATGAAATTATGTCATATATGTAACGCACGTCACCAGTTCCCACGGGCCATTATATCCCAGTGACGATTTTATTGCCGTCAATTACTCTAGGAACGGAATTAATCACGCGGTTAAATTACAGTTGGCCAATTTTAATTACGATCGCTCTTTCATCTGAGACAGATTCGAATCCCTTCAAACGAATTTATCACAAGGGAAAAAGGGAGGAAAAATCATCCCGGATGACCATTGGCGGCAATAAAACCCTGTATCTGTAATGCAGATCCCAACCGGGCGTAATCCAGCAATACTTTATACAACACTGTATAGTCATTCAGAAAAAAATAAATAAAAACCTCAAAATAATCTTACCACCCTCTAACATTTTTCGATGAATAGAATTTTTCAATAAGCGCATTTCGGAATCCGAGCCGCGTTCCCATTATGTTACACTTAACTAATCCCGACGACGACGTATCGAAAAATTTTAAACGACACATAAATTAGGGAAGATCTACGTTTTATATGGGATATTTTTCATAACGAACGGATCGACTGTTAGTATCAAAATATCGTCGTAATTCGGGGGATCAGTCGGGATTTACGGGGCGGTCCGTTGTCGGTGTATAATACGGCGATATAAAAGTGGTACAGGGTGGTCAACTCATGAACATAAATAGTCCATTCATTACAGGGGGATTACAAAGCTATTCGTTACTTATATGCTGTTGGTTTCGGAGAATAATGTCACAACTTTTGCTTTTTTCCGGTATAATTTTCACGAGGTAAAAATGATCGTTTTCATATTCATATAGTAAAATATTCATTGATATTTAGTTCAATGATTTAGTTTTAGGATATTTCAAAAATCTAATAGTTTTAACTATCAGTTTTCAAATTATGTTAGATTAATGACAAACAGTTCCAAAATTGGCCAAATAAATTGACTTCAGTCAATAAAGATTGACGTATTCTATAATAATTCAAACAATCAAAAAAAACATTTTTAGGAAATTTAGTTGTTATAGTTTTGTTCTGAATAAAAGATATCTGAGCCGTAATAAAAGTTGGGCCACGTTAATGGTAGGTACAATTCGCACCCCCTAGGGTTGTATTGTGCGATTGCAGTTTTTGCAATGTTTGCTGACAATTCGATTGTATTAATTTTCATGGATTTCCGTAGTATATTGTGGTCAATATGCTGTGGTGATTTGGTCGTTACTATTTATGGTATTTGATAAATGGTACGATTGAATTCGTATGAATAGTCATGATTCATTATTGAATTTTCTGTATTAAATTATGTTTAAATTTCGATAAATCATTTTTACATCTAAAACGTTATAAATCTCAGTTTAAAATTCACGATATCATACTACAGTAATTTATATTTGTAATGACTCGAAATGCTTAAAAATTTTAACTCTGAAAAAAATTTAATTACATTAAAAAATTGCACAAACTATAATTTATATTAAAATATAAATATTTTCATTCAATTCGATGTATTTATAACAATTGTTCGAAATCATACAAAAATACAATCGGAGCAATTAACTTGAAATATAACGAACGAGGCCGCGACTTCATTGCACTCGCAACAAAGGTGAGCCTTCATCGCAATATTTTCAAAAATGCAGGAAAGAAGGGTTCCATTTAGTATTGTGCGAGCCCCAGTTTGAGCAGCAGGGGGTGACCCGCGGCTGTTGGCCACAATCCACAGCTTACACGACCTTTAATTATATCCGAAAGCGAAAACGAGCGAGGAACGTTCGCAAAGTGCATCCAACGCGAAATCCACAACTATCTTTTATAAATTGTAATATATTTATTATATAATAAAAATTTTATATTGTGAATCTTGGAATTATCAGAAAATTTTTGTACATTGTCCTAAATTTTTATATAATAGATTAGATCCGGATAAGACTCGAGACCACATATACCACGCATTAACCGAGGATCGAATCATCGTCCTGGCGATGATTTTTCTATGCCCATTCCGTGCTGATGATGCATTTTATCTTATGGCCGACCTCGTATATCAAAGTGCGCTAGTTGCTATTTTTGCCTTGTAAGCATTACGGTGGGTGGTCAAGTAGCGTCCCTCTCACGAATTTCGTTTTATTTTTATTTAATTTTGTATAGGTCGAGTTGCACGTTCGTGATGTTCCGTCGGTCTTTTTGTTGGTTCGTTAATCGTTAAATAATATTTTATACGGTCGTTATGAGAAGTACGTGGTAATGCGGGTGTAGTCGCTCCTGATTTGAAATCGGTTCGGATTAATTGATGTTTTGGTTGCCGCTCGATTGTTTTCAGGCTTTAATTGAATGTTGAAAAATGTATGGAAATAAATAGACTACGTGTATGAATCATTTTTAATGAATTTGTTAATAAATCACAGACGGAGTCGTGCTGAAATTTAATTATTTCAGAACCGTTAAAAAATGCATAGAAAACTTATCGCGATTAATACGATCGTCTCTGAATGATATATAACACATTTTGTGTTCACGAAGTTTCATCAGAATATTCAAAATATTTGAGCATTTCACACAAATCCGTGACTATTGTTTTCCGGCTGAGTTTATTCGGTTATTAAACTTGAACGTAAACAATGGTAGAGTTACGTAATTAATTTTTTTCAATATAGCGGGACTAATCGTTTCTTTTTTCATAGAAAAACGGGTCGCCGTTAATAAAATATTATAAAATTTTATTTAATAATTATCGAACGGTTTATGTTATATTGAATGATGAATAGTATAGTTTATACATATAATAGATCGATACGATCATGTATCATTGGTCTAATTTTAATTTTTTTATAAGAAATCGTTTCAGTACACTTAAAATTCAACTATAGAAATATTTTATGGAATGCTATAATTCAACTATAGTTGAATTTAAAAGGTTAAATTTGAAGTGTAAAAATTGTATATAACTTTTATATGTCATAATTTTCATATATTGATAAACATAAATTTTTGATGATATTAAGCCATATTCTCTAATAGACATCCCCTATATATAATAGCGGATTTCTTTGTGTCCGTCTGTCTGTGTATCTGTGTCGATGACACTCGCGACTTTTTTTCGATGATGCTGATGATGATGATGATGATCATATGTCGTGATTATCTCAATAACAAATTAACTGATTTTATTAAATAAATATTAAATATTCAAATCGAGTACAGGCATTGGGTACCTTCTACTTACCTCTAGCTTCTTATATGTCATAAATAAATAAAAAATGAACTATTTCGATTTTATTAATTAATTAAATATTCAAATCGGGTACACATTTCGAATTCACACAATCGGGTTTTCACATTTTATCGTTTTCCGTTTCTTATCAAAACCACAGGCGATGTTATTGACATCGGGCCTATATACTAGTAGTTAGTAAAAGTAGTGATTGATTACAGTAAACTCCCCTATAACGTATACTCCTATGATTTCAAGTCAAGTCATTTACGCTGGTTAACATGTAATAATGTTAAAAAAAAAGAAAATTTTCGATTTACTGATTCCCTTCAAATTAAAAAACAAATTGAAAACTCTTAATCCCCTATAACATGGTACTTAACTTGACGTTATAGGAGGTTTATTGTATTTTGAAGAGTTGTTTTATTTTATAATGAAATTTGATTCGGATTGAATCGAAATTGTTTTAATTTTGTGTCTAAATGATTTCGATTTCCATTTGAAAATCAAAATCAATTTAAATATTTTAAATTTTTGGCTTCACGTTTTGATTAAAAATTGAGAAGTTTTTAATTTATTAATATATTTATGATATTCTTAATCCATAACTCATATCCTAATCCAGAAATTGAGAACGTCACCTTTTTTGCTTTACAATTGATTGTATTTAGTGAATTTTTACAAACGGTAACAAATTTTACTAGATTTATTTTTCAATAAGTTGAAACCAATATATTTCAAAAAGAACGAAAAATATCTGGCAGATAATGGGGAAAAAACAAAATATAAAAGTAACGAATATATTGAAATACAAAATATATCAATTATTTAATGATTTTTTACATATTAAATAAATAAACCATATAAACCATATATTGATAAAGATGAAAATATTATTTATATCTCCTTATTCAAATAATGCAATATTTATAATTTTTGATAAGTTTTATTCTTCAGAATTTTAAATATTGACTTAAAAAGTTATTCTATCATAAAAAATTCCATATTGAATTAATTTTGCTTCGTGTTTTATATAATGTTCCTGGATTGCGTGTCAATTCACTTCCGCTCGATTGAATATTGATTATATCAATTTACATATTATTTATTATATTATTTATTTTATTTTATTATTATAACGGACATATGTTATATATAAATACATAAAACTTTAATTATTATAAAAGTGTAATAAAATAAAAATAAATGAATATTTTGAAAAAAAAAAAATTATATAAATGATTACGTCTACCAATGCTTGGTGATTTCTTACCAACATTTCAAATGTAGCCTTTTCCAGGTAAGAAAATGATATTTCCGCGCGTACTTATGAATGTCAGCGTTTTCCTCGAAAAATAAATGTTACCCATAAAAAAGCGTAATAATATAAAATCGGTAAGTGCAAGATGTTTCAGGATAAATTAAAACGTCGTCAAAACGCGACTTTTCGCTTTCAGCAACATGAAAGAGAAATTCGAGTATTTTTACGATTGCACTTTGAAACTTGTTAAAAAAGGACGTTTTACTTACCTTTTACGAAGTGGTATTTCAGAAATGTATTTATTTGTCTGTAGTACATTTAAGTACGAGCTTTTGAAAATATGCCTAAGTGAATATAAAATCGAAAAAAATTAATTTGTTACAATTTTTTAATTAAAAATTATTTTCGATTTTGTATAGAGACATCTGTTGAATGCATTTGAAAGTATATATTTTTTTGAAAGATATAGGGGAAATTCAGATAAATTCGATATACGGATAATTCGAATAATTTTTTTTTTTTTTTTTAATAATACCAACATATTTTCGAAAACTATACTTACCAAAAGCTTGTTGGTAGATACAAAAACTCATGCTGACATAATTTATTGATAATTGTCCACGTGTTTTGATAGCATAGACTAGTGTTTCCCAACCTTATTTGTACTTCAAAATTCTTTCGATTCAGCGATTCAAAAATCTGGTGAGGCGTACGTCCTACGTTGGGAAACACTGGTATAGACATATTTTGCGACGATTTTGATCTTTTCATCGTGTGAAGAACACACATGATTTAGTTGAGTAAAATAAGGATTTCAATTTGCATATAAACTTATTTTTAGGTACTATAAATAGATAGAATAGAGCTATTAGCAAAATTTTATAGCATTTTTTAAATAAAATTTATGTGAATGAATATGATAGTTTTAGATGATAGTGTTATGAAACTGTACCAAATTTGATAACTTGGTAAAGATGTACAAGATCTAAATAATAGTTCAATGAAAAAGAATGAAGAAGTTTCACGATAGTATTTTTTAAAGTTATTACACTTTATATCAGAATAAAAAATAATGGCAACGATAGTTGATATCATAGAATTACCCAAGTTTCCCCCAAATCAAGGATTTTGGATGAAATAAAAGAAAATGGTTATATTGAAAGCGGCGTATTAAAGCCGCCAATAAACTTTTATTCATAATCATTAATTTTGCATTTTTCATAATAACATCAAAAACCATTCATCACAATATATTTTTAAAGCGACACACACATGATGGGATTAGAGAGAAGTTTGAATCGTAAGGATCATCGTGGAAATCAATTTTTTTTTTAGGTATTATAAATATTCATTTTTAATTTTTATTTCTCTAAACAAGTAAAAATTTTCACTAACACCTCTGTCCACTAATGTTTCCTTTATAATATCCCTATATAATTAATATTAATAATGTATAATTATTTAATTGCATTTGTTTATAAACTAATTCTTCTAATTGGAAACCTAGATTCATTTATGATGTATGAATTGTTTAATTACACATTTTTCTTTTTTTTTTTTAATAAAAAAAGCCTATATAATGTCTATACATGGTTCTGAAAAAGAACCGTATTTTTACTTTACCATTGCTTTAACATTTCATTGAACACGTTCCGTATGTACATATATATTCAGTTAAACCATTTAATTTTCAAAATGAACACAATCGCAAGATGTGAACACTGTTCGGTCAACCAAATATATAATTTATATAATTTGTGTCATCGCCGTCATTCTCGTCTTCAACAAACAACATTCGAAGGTTTATTTTTTATTGTGTGATGCAATTTTCAAAAAAAATCGCACTGATCAGAGCTGTCCTATATAATAATAGTATTTTATTACAAATAGATCTAGTAATACAGTTATAGCGAAATATACAATGGTTCATTAGATGTTCGAAATGCTCTGTCCTAAAATCTATTGTTTTTTTATACATTTTCAACAAATGCTCTTTCCCGCTTGGAAAATTCGGGAAAATATAAAACAATGAAAAATTATATTATATTGCTTGGAAAATAATAAGTATTGAACACTTCACGGGTTTTTTAAATAAAATTGTGTATATATGTCACAGTGAAAGTATACATTGACTATGATTTTCATATTTGGAGTGCTCTTTCGGTATAGTGAAAGTATACAATTAGTAAATCTGGGTTTTTTCTAATGAAAAAGTTAGATAAAATGTTTTTGCTGAATGTGTTAGTGAATTTATACTTTCACTAGTGAAAGTATACTTTGATTTAAGAGTATAAATTTACTGTGACATATATAAAAGAGAAACGCACATTGAAGAAAGCCTGTCTATAGAATTTTCATGTATTTTTAATATAATTATGAACTATATATTTTTAAATATATATAATTAAGAATAGTCGTTACAGGTAAAGGTAGGTGTAGTATTAAAAAGTACATAATTATACAATAGACTCTAGAAAGGTATTGTCTCAGTATTTTTTTTTTGTTTTAATTTATTAATTAATAATTTTATTATTATCGACACGAATAGCTAAAAAATGTTAAAGCGATCCGTTGGCGTTGAATGTATAAATATAAACATGCGAAAATTATAATTTTCATTATATTTTTTTTTCGGAACGAAACGGTCGTACTTTTATCAATTAATATTACAATAGTGAGTTGATGTGATTAACGAATTCGTCATTTACGATGATCATGACCCTTGTGAATGTGTGTTGTGTGGAAAAATTACAGTTGTTTAATTAGTTAACGAATCGCAGGCTGTTTATGTGTTAAGCGGCGTTTGTGTATCCGAATTTTTCATGGAAAATGCAAGAATTTTGCGTTTTTTGTGAAATTTAAACAAAAATTATTTTGTCATTGGCTCATCTTTAAGAATGAGCTCTTTTACGATTTACGATTCAAGTCTTTACGAGTTTTCCATAGGTATATCGCAAGACACGTCGACTTTCACATTTGACAGATGATGTTAAACATTCAGTTTTTAATAAAACAACAAAAAAGGACAACACACTTAAAGATGTTGTTAAATTTCACTAAAATGGCAAGATTTTTTGCTTTTTTCATATAATACGTAATTACAAAAACGATGCGTAACATATGTATTAAGGAATATTCGTATAAAATCGACAAAGCCGTAAGTTTCAAAAAAATTGCATCAGTTGTATAAATATTATATATTTGAATAACACTTCTATTAAATTTAATTTTTACGGCTTTGTATTGTAAATTGGCAGCTATTTAGATGATATGTAACTGTAAGACGTTTAAAACCTATTGAATTTTTTTTTTTAGTCGATAATGTAAAGACAGTCTTTTTGTTGTCTACGACTACTGTTTTGTTATTTCGTTTTTCCCTTAACGCTCTTTTATTTATTTTTAATTATTTTTTTTAATAAAAATTAATTATTTACTTTGAAAAATGGTCCATTTTCTTATTTTCGACTCGTGCGATTCAAACGAAATCTCGTGAAATGGATTTTTTTTTAATAATCGAAAATCAACTCAAAAAGCGATCGGCTGTGTCCAAGTTTTGCAATTTTTTCGAAAATTTCAAAAATCCGTCAAACCAAAACCACCCTCGACAACAATGCAGACGTAAACGGAAAATATCGTGATGATTAATTTTAGATCATTATGCAATTATTAATTTAATAATTAACCTTAAAGAGGACTTACGCGTACTCGATATTGTCAACACTAATTCTTAATTAAAAAAAAACCAAAGTAAAAACGAACTTTAGAGTTGTGCTTTGTATTTTATCCTTTACCGATTTTATGAAGGTCATTTTGATTTTTTTCTTTTTTTCCAGAAATGGAAAAAAATCATCGGAAAAAAATCTACATAAAAAAATACTATGAGTACAATTTAGGTGCGTAATTTTTTGGATTTCAAAAATAACACGAATTTGATGAAGTAAAAATAAAATGTTGATTTTTTTTTAAACATTATCATTACATTTAAAATACGATGATACAAAAATCTTAAATAGATTCATATTTCTTATGATTATCCCGTACAGTAACGCAATTGATTTCTTTATTAGTTTTTTTTTTAAATACAACATCATTTTTAAAAAAGGTATCAAAGATATTTTTAAAAAGACAATTTCACAGAGAGCATTAGATGCTCGTTTTTTTTTTCAAATAATACAAATTAAAAATATATAAACGCTACCTTTCATGAGTGCGTTTCGAAAATAATTGTATTTCCATCGACGTTTCCATAGATTTTCAAATTTAGACGAATTGAAACGAAATAATTTGCATACACATATAATTATTAATTTATATTAAACAGTCAAATCTGTAGCCTAAACTAACACGTATAAATATTGAAAATTTAATACATATGAAAAATGCATATTATAAAATTAAATAATATATAATTTTTTTTAAACTATAGATATGTAATCATTATAGCTGTGTTGCAGTGTATAATAATTATTTTAAAACGTATCCAAGATATGTGAGATTTATTTTGTTTTTTTTTTTCATTGATATGAAGAGAACTCAAGAGTCATCGTTTGTTGAGTTGGAATAAAAAAAAATCATTACGTTTCCCAAAACTTTATACAAATATTTTTTTAAAAGTACTAAAACTGTTATGTCACAAGTTTTAGAAATGATAAACGTTCATAGAAAGATTGTAAATGTTTCTATTTGAATTGAATATATAAAAAAATGAAAGAAGAATCATTGTTACATTTTAATGATATTTTATGAATGAGTTAATTTGAAAAAAAAAATTTTTGAAAATATAAAACTTGTTTTATTTTGTCTTGTCTTGTCTTTTTTGTCTTTTCTTGTATTGAATTAATATTTTTAATTATTCAACTCAAAAAATAACCATTTAAAAACTTTTAATAAACATTTACCATCTCATATAATTTCCTAACAAAAAGTGATAACTAACCAATCACCGATCTTCCAAAAATCCAAACTCACTATCCCCCCAAAAAAAAAAAAAAAAACAACCCTCAAAAAACCCAACAGACCAAACGACGACCCCAAATTCCGATATGTCCTATGGGAGACAACCGTAAACGAAAAATCGGCCATATACCACTTCGGCAAAACATACGAAAACACGAAAGAACTGATACAATCGATCTGCTCGGACACAACGACATCGTGACGTGATGACGACGACGACGAGCTGATCCCGCGTGGTGTAGGTGTGTTGTGCACGTCCCGTCTTCTTCGGCCGACCGCCGTCGTCGCCGGTTCCGGTGATGAGGTTGTTGGGCCGTGCCGTCGCTGACGCCGTCCCTGGTGATGACGGTGATGGTGATGACGGTCGGTTGATGATGCTCCGCTGATGGCGTGACGGTGAACGGCTGATGGTGTCGGGGGCGGAGGGCGGGCGCTCACCCCGTGCTTTTTCGGACTTCACCCTGCGAGGCCTGGCCGGGCCACCACTGGACAAGATTGGTGATGTTAGTTGTTTTTTTTTTGATGATTGTGATGTGTGAGTGAAATGGTGTTGGAACGGTTTGCGCGTTAATAAGGGGACCGCCAGGTTTTGACCACTCACATTTCAATGAAAGTTGGTATACCGATAGAATAGCTATATTGTATTTTAGCCCTTTGTACTTGTATGTCCCCACTGAGTCACCAAAACTTTAAGCTTGAATATTTTCTATGTACTATGTTTCATTGATTTTTATTGCTATTTATCTTATCATATATATCATGCAGATATAATTTTCTCCATAGTTAATGTTAAAATTCAAAATTTAGTATATTTAATAAAAAATAAAAAAATAAATAAAAAACAAAATTAAATAAAATCATTAAATTTTTGATATTAATATTTGACTTCAAAACACAACTATGCTAACGGTAATCTCACATTCTTACAAATAAATTTTCAAAAACTGTTCATCTGTAATGTTTTCACAGATTTTTAAAATATCAAGTATAAAATTCATATACTCGACTAAAACTTTTATAAAACACAAATTCAAAAAAAAAATTGACTTTGTTTCTATAAAAATACTAAAATAGAGTCTTATACACATTGTGTAAGTTTTTTGTTGAACAAAAATCTGATGAAAATACGATTTATATCCATTTTAAGTTTTCAGTATGAATCCTCAAAAATACATGAAATTAATTACGAGTGGAAAGGGTATGCCAGAATATTAGGACCCAATAGCCATAAAAATGAATGAATGAATTTTTTTCAGATCGTAAAAAGTAGAAGAACATAATTTTCCGATGAGATAATTTTTTTCAAAAATCATGTTTGTTTTTTTCAATCGATTAATGTTTCGTATAAAATATAAAAATGTGATAAAAAAAATGTTTTCGGCCGAGTTTGAACTCGATCATTTTGAATGATAGTTCAATGCTCGCACGAATAAACCGAAACGGTGAGTGCGAATGCTTCCTTGATTTACGCTAAGAACCGATATTGAAACTTTAAACGTCATTTTTATGGCTATTGGGTCCTAATATTTTGGCATATTAATACTGTATGGGTATACTATCGGTATGCCAATTTTCATTGAAATGTGAGGGGTCAAGACCTGGCGGTCTCCTTGTTAACTAAAACGCTCAAGTATTATACATAGATAGATCTAAAAGAGAGTGAATACAATCGACACAACAGCCTTTGAAGTTAAATCGACTGCAATAACTCTCATTCTACGGTACTTTATGGTTTTAGCTACACTGACTCTCATTCTACAGTACTTTATGGTTTTAGCTACACTAATCGCACTAGTACGATATTGTCTCACGAATACAGATCCACTGATATGAAATACCTGTCGCTAGACGAACCACTCGTCTTTGTGGGGCGCGGCCGGCGCGGCTGCGGGCCTCAGCGCGCGGCCGGGGGCCTGCGGGGGCGCGCCCGCCGCGCCCCGCCCCGCCCCGCAGGGCGCCGCCAGTTTCCCGGCAGCTCAGTCTGTTGGTGCGGAGGACCACAACTCTGCTGCTGCTGATGCTGCTTGCCTGCCGCTGATCCGTTCGAACCGTACATCTGCTGGACTGCAAACAGTAAAGACGATTAGGGACTTGTCAGGCTGTCGAGCGTGTACTGTGTGCGCGAGTATCGTCGTTGGAATTCTATTAGCGTGTTTCTTAGAAAATAAGACCCGGTCTTATATTAATTTTACACTCGGAAATTTTATTAGGTCTTATTTTCGGGGTAGGTCTTATATTAAGACTATCGTCGAAATCATTTTTTTTATTTAATTAAAAAAAGTATATCATGAAAAATAAAATGACTAAGTACATACAATATATCAAAAAATTAATAAAAAAAAATCAAACATAATAACCAAATAAAAAAATATTTTTAAAATGATTGTCATAATATTATTGTTTTAAAATTATAATATTAATATTTGTTATGACTTGTGATAGAGAAGCGTCAAAGAAGCTAAGTTCACATGTTGTTCCCGGACAGCTACTCTGTCTAAATGGATCACCTTTTTACCTTAAGGTTAGGTTAGGTTAGGTTAATATGGCTTATTTGATGCTAAATTTAAAATAAAGCTCAATTAAATTTTAAATAATGCTAAATTTTAATAAAAACGCATTTCGCCGTACCGGAGAATTGCCGCTCGAGCACTTTCATATGACGCCAATGCAATGTTTTTTACTAGGTCTTAATTTTGGAGTAGGTCTTATTTTCGGGGAAACACGGTAGTTATACATGTAAATTGCAGAACAAGGCCTTGTCAGACAAATGCGGCAGTCTAGGTTATATCTTATCGCGCTAGTCCAAGTCATATTTTGGTTAGGGACATGTACCATAAGAGCCAGTCCGCCCATGCCAGCGAAGGAGGCTCTCAGACAAACCATACGCGCGTCTTATATGCTAGACTTTGTACTTTAGACTTGGTATTTTTGTAGACTTTATACGCTGTCTTCTAAGTAGATCGCAATACCACTAGCGGTACAGACGAGTTAAAAACTGGGCAGACTGCGTCCTCGCTAATCACTTTGCAATCGAATTGATCAGTTTGACATGAGGCGAGACCGTTGGTCCTACATGGCTCAGACCTCGATAAAACACACGTCATTGGTCTTCAAAATTATTTTAATAGGAAAAAATATTTCGGTCTCTTCAGATCCATCTTAAGCG
>JAOXNN020000006.1:8078137-8098888 GCA_028571205.2 Hydropsyche betteni
TTGATATATCAATCATAACAGTGATTAATTTTTCATTTTTATGCGACATTTTCTTTATATTATGAGTAATTTTTTTTATATATTCGGCAAAATTCAACCAATGTTTTAATATGATTTATTTAAAAAAAAAACATTTTTATCAAAATCCAGTAGTAAAAATATTAACATTTTTACAATGAAAGTAAAACACTATAAGCGTAAACGTAAGCGTATTTTATGACATAAAAAATATATATAATATTATATTTATCTATTTCACTCGCATTTGTCTTTTCTGGTCACAAAATTTTAAAATTACATTTATGTACACGCTCATTATGAATTTTCACCCTTAACATGAAAAATATAAAGTTTGCATATAATATCTGATTTACAGATCGATTAGGCAGATAAAAAATCTCAAAAGTACCTTTTTCTATAATAATTATACGCAATTCATACAAAAAAATGGTGCTTTAGATATTTTTCGATTATTTTTACACTCAGAAAATTTCGGAAAATCCAACCGTGCGTGATTTGAGAAAATTTCCATTTTATTTAAAGAACGCGTGTTTCATACCTACAAATTATTATTTTTAATTTAATTATTTCCGTGATTAGTTTTTACACTTTAATTATTGTCTTATTATAATCATAATTAGATTTTGATCGCGAGTCCGAAAAAAAATTACAAAATTTAATTTCCGAAATTAAAAAAGCCTTTCACACAAACCATTGACTCTTCCATATCAATTTCCATATAAGAAATAAGAAATATATTACGAAACAAAATTAAAATGTCCCACTTTCCAAATTAACACACAAAATTACATCCAACAGAATCCGCGGACATTTCGCAGACGAGACGGCGACATAAAACATACACACAGACGGATACGTATTATATATAAATATATACATATATAATTTATAACGCCAGTATAATAAAATGTGTACCGAACGGGAAAATAACCGCAATTTTATCGACCATGAAAATTTTCTGCAGAAGTGTCATCTTTGATGACACTATCAATATTTTTCAATATTTTTTCGATAGACGTGGATAAATATAATAGTTTATTGATTGGGTAAATTGGATATTTCGATTATTTTTATTTTAATAGCTTAATATGTGTTTTGTTAATGATTTTTATGTGAAAATTATTTTTATATAAATATAAATATTCGAAATTTCATGTGTTTATATATAGTGGAAATCGTTTAAGAAAAAATGCTAAAAAAATAATTGGTTAACACAAAATCATAAAACGGTCTCGAAAAAATACCGTGTAACAAAGATGTGACTTGTAACACAAAATTCTCTTAGCAAAAATAATATTATAATCCTCACAGTTTGATGGTATTAAACGATTTCATTGTAGATGCAATTATTTTAAAATTTTATTATTATAATATATAACTAAAATGATAAAATCTATTATTCGCATTCGATATTTTCCCTCATATTGTTTATATTTGATTACGGAATAAAACAATCCGACATGTCGAATTGACATTTATAAATATCCCGTCGACAAATCGAAAATAACGCAAATCGATTCCAAATTATTACAACACATTTACGATCGACACGCACTTGAACCCGATTCGATCAAAACAAAGCAAACCTCGGCCATTTTTCAAATAAAAACTATTTTTACAAAAAAATAAAATCATAAATGTCACGTCATTATTTTATTTCGTACTGCGATCGAAATCAAAATTATTTTGTCAAAACAAAAAAATGGAATTATAATCAATTTTTTTTTATATAAAATCGGACTTTTTTCACTTTTTAAATGAATTCAATAACACTTTTCAATATCAGACACATATCGAATTCGACACACAATAAAAACTGATATATCTTACAAACGCCACTTTTTCATATGACATTCAATCGAAATTATCAAAAAAAAAATCATTTCTTTGATACTGAACTGAAAAAAAAAATGATTCCACACAAAATCGAACAAACGGCACTTTTTTAACATCACAAATTCGCTACAAACCAACACGATTCGATCGGCAAAAAGATATTTACAATAAAAAAAAAATGATAATAAATAAATAATAATCGACGTTGACAGTTTGAGAAGCGCACGCACACAAAACGTACCGCCACAGTGCAGGGCCGAAGTTGAACTGGGCCCGAGTACTATTCCATAGTGGTGCTGAACTGTCAGTTCGCTCCACTCACCCCCTTGCACCCCCAACACCTATACCATCAATATCATATTGCGTGGCATGTATGCGGGGGTGCAGGTTCAAAACTAACAATCGGGTCGATTTTGTTCATAGAATGGTGTTGTTTGGTTTTGGTGAGGTGAGGTGAAAAGTGTTGCAGGTTTTGTATTTCAAATTTAACTTTAAATATGTTAGATTCGATGTTTTGAACTTTGAATTTAAACTTTTGAACGAATGAATAAATGAGGGGTACGGTAGTAAATAGTGTTAAGCGCCAAAATTATAAAATTGAGTTTCTTTTGTATACTACAAAAATTTAGCACTAGAAATCTTTTGTACATAATAGCGGATTTTTGTGTGTATTCGTCTGCGTGTTTATTTGTTCGATGACGCTCACGACTTTTTCGCGAATATGGTCTTTATGCGTATACAGTTAACGTCTATAATATGATGATATTACCTACTGGCTCTGGTTTTGCCTATATGTTGTAATTGTAACAATAATAAATGAACTAGTTTTATTAATTAAATATTAAATATTCAAATCGAGTACGGGCATCGGGTAGCCGATGTTACTACTGGCTTTGCCATTCCAATTTAGCCTGTATGTCCATTAAAATAACGGCTATAATCACTATTTACATCATTCTCGAGCTCGAATTTTATCGTTTTTCGTTTCTTAACAAATTTCATTTTAATTTAAAAAATTGATATTATATTAAGTTATCAATATATTTCTTCAAATTTTACATTCACAGCCGATGTTATTAATATTGGACCTAGTATTCTATATATCAAGTATCATGTTTTAAAGTATGGTCAAAATTTCTAAAATCGGTTTTAATAGAGTGTATCAACAACAAACTTATATTAATATGAAAATATCTCATCAAAAACCATAGTAAAAATGGCACTTATGTCCTTATTTAATTTCGGTATTCATACGATATTTACCTCAAATCTCTTCTATAATAACTTCCATTTAATGATCATATCCTATATCACTTAGCTTCTGTAAATCTCTAGAAAGACTTTTAAGCCCGATTCCAATATTATCGTGAACGATTTTATTGTCATTAAGCCAGATGTCCTTTAAAGGTTAATTGTCCGATGGCGGTTCAAAGCACCGAAATTAAAAAAATTCGAAAATCGAGCGAATAATTTAATCAACCGTTACGCATAGCAATTATTATTTTAATCGACGAAAATTATAAAGATTACGATCTCATTATGCGTACGTTTTTTATACCGAAATATTAATGTGATGCTGTCTAAATTGCGATGCAATTACAGAGCGATTAGATATACGCTCAAGTAATCGAGTGTTTATTAATATTAATTACTACGAAATTAGCAGAAGTAATCGAATTTATTATTGCGTGGGATATTCGCGGTATATACTAATTTTCCGACATAAAAAAATACATTCAAATGAAATTATATACCATCATCGATCCAACAATTGATTTATATGAACACTATACGAAATTTGAATCGAATCATGTTTCTACGATTTGGATTTCAACAATTCCACACAAAGGCTTATCACTATGTAGTCGAAATCCAATCTGCAAATTTGAAACCGCATTGAATAAAGACTTCGCTGCTAAAAGTCCATATTCGGCCGAAAGCGAACGTCTCCATTATCGTACACGATGACGCTAACTTCTGCAATTGCAGTTGCAGCCTCCGAAGAATAAAAGCGAGATTGTCGAATAAATGGTAGGTTGTATGTGTGTCTTTCGAAGGCTCTGTAGACGTCCTGCGTGCCTTCGTTCGAGCCGACAATTTGAATACAATGAGACGAGTTTGTCAATATAATTTATTCGCTTCCCACACGCCTCGCATTGTACGTATAGTGTACGGGGGTACAATAAAATATAATAATGTACGTATATAAAATAAAATGCATTATGCCGCATTCGGGATGCTGCCGCGTCTCTCTTGTGTCTCCAATAAGTGCATTGAGTGAAGTTGTCGAGTTTAGTATTTTTTTTTATAAGAAAATGATCATTATTTTAATAGGAGTTATCTAAATTTTCAATGGTGTTTGAAAGCTCGAATGAAGTGCATGTTACGTGGGTTGATTCAATGATGATTTTAAATATCCGAATTATTTTTTTTTATGTATTTTGAAACGAAGTGACTTTACTCTACGCACCTATGATATGTAAATGTATAAAAGTAAATGCAACAGGCGTTGACGGCCGTTTGTTCATCTCAAATTACACGTCATCCGTTTTGTTTCCGTCTTGTGTTTTTTTTTCGATTCTATTTTTTAAGATCTCTTGGGTGTTGAAGTCGTCTCCGCGTAGATAGAACATGTTCGCATTTCCAACCCATAATTTAGGCTGCGGTATTTAATTTCACTTAAAATTTTACGAAACCATCCATCAACGACTGGATAGATTTATGCATTCGATCAAAACGCAATAAAATATCGAATAACCTTCGCAATTTGTACAACAGGCGTATCCGCGTCCGCATTTCCAAGATTCATTCTTTCACAAATATAATAAATCTAAATTCGAGAATTTCCATATTGCGTTTCGAAATGGAACGACGGATTTCGTATGCGCAAGTTTTTTTTAATTCAAACGTTCGCAATATCTTCTAATTGACCGTTTGACTTCTTGATAATTCGCGGAATTGAATCTTCACATTTTCATGCCGTAATGAATTAGAGAGCATTCCCTTCAGAAAAATACGGAATTGCGAAAATATGCAAATTGAATTGAAGTTTATTTTCGTTTGCACTTCTTTGAACGAAATTCACATTATTTTTCCTCGCTCGCCGCTCAAAAGGAATGAATAACGCAAATAGAATATTTCAGCAGGTTTCGACGATTTTTATTTTTTTGACATTTTCAGCCGATGCCCGGAACACTATACGTATAATTTTCGAAAGCTAGAACTTAATTACATATTCCTTTCGTCTTTTTATGTTTAACTTTTTATTTCATTTTCATATTCATTCTGATTTTCAAATGAGGGTCTCCCTTCAAGGATTCATATTTTTATCATCGTTTGAAATTTCCCTTAGAAGAATCTTATTATACGACTAATTCGCCTTCACTACGAAGGAATTTCGTTCAATTTAGATATTAATCGAATGGGGGCATTCACGCAACAGGATTCTCCGGAAATCTCGGACTCACATTTATTCATTCCCCATACATTTATTTATTTTTCCGAGTTGTTCTATTTGATTCCCTTTATCTCGTTCACATTCGAACGAATTTGTCGGTGCCACTCGCCGCGGAGATTAATAACGAGATAAGTCGTTTATTTCTCGTTTTATTCTGCTTTTTTTACAATCCAACATTTGAATGGTCCTTTGCTCTTGTACAACAATAATGCTCCATGGGTGCACGCGCCCTCAAGTTCGAAGATTGATCACACACGAATGTGCACCAACTCGATGTCTTCCTGTGTGCTTTTGTCTACTTTTTATCTTTCCCAATGACAAAAAAGTCTTCTAGAATTACTGATTTATAAGCTGTTAGAAATTCTTCGTTTCAAACAACAACTTTTTAAAAAAATATAACAGGAACGCACTCTAAAAATATTATTTAACTAGTTTGTATAATATGTCGTGAACTCGTTACGTGCCCTCGAGGATGTGCGTTTGATTTATATTCGGATTATCGTAATAAATCGCCTAATTCAGAAGCCGTTTCACCGGCATTACATAAATATATAAATAATAAACGAACGGGAGTTTTTCGACGGTAATATTAAACGGGCATTTATCAGATGTTTACAAACGAAACCTTTAAAAACGCTCATAATCTTGTATCTCGGACGATTTACCCTTTGGGGGTCTTCATATTTCGCTTCGATAAGTGTTGACGACGTTATTTTTACCAGATCGAACTTCAGATTAAATTTTCAATATCGAAATAAACGATTGCGTGCGAGAACGCTCTTTTAAACGGTCGTATAATGAACTCACCACCTACAGAACGAAAATCCGCAATGTTAAGATGTTATAATAAAATTTATCGCGCACAACAAGCGTTAACCTTTCCATCGATCAATGACACGAAATTAACACGAAAGTTTACAAGGAAAAATCTCGAGATCCAAAACAACTTTCCTCGATCAAAGGACCCGCGAATCGCTCCCGATCCGTAACATGATCCTGGCACAATCCCCAGGACTTTCTTCAGCATTTTTCGATTTACATAACGATCTCAAATTCACGTACAAACGTCCCCGAAGCAATTGAGCTGTCTTTCGGTGTTCTTCGGGCGACAAATCGCATACGACGTTCCGACCGCCTAATTATATGCATGTGCCGTCGGGCACGTCGGCGATAAAATCGAATGAAAAAATGTTGTGTGTGTGTGCGTGGATGTATAATAAAATAAATATAAATAAAACTGAAAAAATTCTGAATAAAAAGTGAAGAGGAGCGCACACAAGCGCCCCGCGCTCAGATAAGATCTGTTTCAGGTGCTGATCGGTTGCGACGTGCGATACTTGCCTTTTCTTTATTTTTTTATTTATTTTATTCGAATGAAAGAGGGATTTAAATTTTATTTTCGTATAGTCAGATGTTTTAAAAGTATTTAAAAAAATAATTAAATATGATTTCTTTATTAATAGTGTAATTTCGTAATATAAAAGTTTGGATTTTTTTTGTACAGTTCTTACTCGAAGTATCTATAGATGGGATCTTGTTTTATTAAAATCATAAAAATAATTTTATTTTTATAAAAAAAAATTGATAATATCGAAAAGATCTAGTTTTGAGAAAGCCGATGTCATCATAATGTTGACATAAAAAATTCCATATTTTAATACATTTTTTTAAACAAAAGTATAAATGCATATAAAAAACTTATAAACTCGAATTTGTAATTGTTAAAATAACGATATATTACAGCTCAATTCATACTAATATGTATTTTTTTTGAGCAAAAATAATGTATTTGATTCTAAATTTAATTTATGGCTTTGTAAGGTAATTCATATGATGTAGTAATAAATAATTATTTTATCAAAATTTTGATCAAATGAATATCCATTAGGCGTGTTTTTGAATATTAAGTGATTAATATGCAACTTTGACGAGTAATTTTTTGCATATTTATGCAACGGATTATTATAATTTTATTAAAATTTTGACATGATGCGGTGATTTATGAATTGCATGAATAATCAGTTAATTAAAACCCCCAAAAAATTATAATTAATTTCAGTAATAAAATTTATGTACTCAAAACAAAATTAGCTTTCATCTGATCATGTTTTTTTCCACCCGATTTACATAATCAAAACGATATTATTTATGCAACAAAAATAACCAATTACCTTCATATTTCAAAATAACGAAAAAAATTGACATGAGCAATAATTGACCACGTATCTAAAAAAAACCAGCTAATTTACGTCAAGCTCAATCAAGCGACAAAATTAAAACCACACAACAAAAAATCACGATAAAATCGAACGTTCGATCAAATATAGAGTCATCAACACTTTGAAAATCGAAAGTTTGACAACCACTCTTATGATTAAAACTTTCATCGACCGATCGGCGGGTGGTCCCAAAAAACACAATTAAAAAGCGAAACCTCAACCGTGCACTATCGAATTTCGCACCAAAGCACATATACAAGCTTCGAATCAAAACTTGAAATGTTATAAAAATATATTTTATTGGTAAAATTTTCAATTGATAATGTGTAAATTTATTGGTTTTTATCAATATTATTTGTATGTAGATCTTTTTTAAATATCTCACATATTAATACAGGTATTTTACGATAAATCAATGCATTATGTATTATAAATTGTATTAAAAATAAATTAAATCACGACGAGGGCGCATTAAGCTTCGTCGTTAACCCGTCAACTGCCCTCGGTCTCGATTATGATAATGTCGATTTATATGAAAAAAGCGATGCCGATTTTCGACCGTCATCGCACAGGTTAATTGGGCCCTCGAAGCCTGATTTATATTTGTACATGTTGCGAGTGCGTGTTTCGCGGTAATAAGACGGGATTTATTCAAATACGGGTTAGCGAAGGGGTTAATCAATTTTTAATATACGGTGAACATATGGCGGCTCTGCATTGTAATGTAATATGAAAACGAGCTTGTGTTATGTCGGGAAAAAATCGTATGTGCATTATAAAAGAGTTTTCTTCATATTGAACGTATTCAAATGTGTGTATATTTTTTTAATCAATTTAAATTCTATGTGGAATCTGTGTTAGATTTGTCCACGTTAATTGGTATACGCAGGGTTAAGTCGATTCGATTTATTATAATTCAACACTTGTGATCGTGTCAATCAGCGCAGATAAGCCGATTCTTATTTGAATATTTCGTTATGATTATTATAATTTTTTTCGGGGATTTTTTTGATCTTTGATTCGATTCGAATTGTGAGACGGAGCGTTAGAGCATGAAATGCGTATCAGCTGTTTAGAATATGAAGGTTGGACCTATAAATAAAAAAAAAGAACGAAAATTTTTTGATATGTTATTTTATTGTACACGTAGATTGCATATATGATGTATTGAATATTCGGAAAAAAAAATGATTCAGTTCAATAAATGTATCAATCTTTGAATGAAAACTTATTAAAATAAGTTTCCATTCAAAAATTGTTGCATTTATTATTGGCATGTTTAATTAAAAATAGTACGATTTGACTGCGCATTGAAAAAGTATATATTGTGCCTTAAAATGAATTATTTGTATATTATTTCTGATACGTTAAAGAATCTTGTATTGAGTATTTTTATATTTATTATTGTATACAATGAAAAAATTGTTTTGGAATTATAACGTGAAGAAATAGATTTGAGCATTGAAATAATCGAGATGTGGCCATGTCACCAGAATAAAGTCTTTCTCCATAGAACAATACAACTGTCAATTATCAATGCTTTCTTTTTTAAAATTTTAATCTCATTTTAACAATTTGGTCAATTTTTAATTTTATGAAATTGTGATATTTGTAATGTGGCATTTCGCGCTTACGGCGTTCCTTTATTTATATTCATTCTAATGCACGTTTTATTCGTTTTTAGGTACAGATATTTTTTCAATGGTCAAAGTAATTTTCCGAACGAACTCTAATTTTAGTTCATTTTATAAAATGCACGTTTAAATTGACCCCAATCATATCGTATCATATTTCTTACAATTTCACAAATATCAAACGACCTAGAACCAAACGCCGCATTCTTCCACGCCAATACTTTCAAACACGACAAAACTTTCACACGGACAAACCAACCACGTACAAGAAACACCTCAAAGAGGACACAACCACCACCTATCGTCCCCATCATCTCAATCACACCGCCAATACCTCACGCAGACATTCTTCGCATGTGGTCTCAATTAGCATCGTTATCAAACTTCGTGACGTCTCAATGCGATCGGAAAATCATTACAAATAACCTCATATTGCCGCCGTTTACTCCCGTCGACAAGTGCAAACGAAAATAAAGCGAAAAGTCGACGTTCTCGGAGGCTTTTAATTGAACACGGCGGCCCGGCCATCGCTCAGTCGTCGATCAGATAAAGGGCCGATTGTTGGGATTAATTAAGTACGGTGGGCTAAGTTAATTCGCGCTGGGCGATCGTTAATGAGCCACCCTGTACGCTATCCGAAATGTTTGTTCGCCTCGGTAACGTGTAAGGGAAAAGGGCTCACCTTTGAACTCTTAAGGATACGCGTCGGAGGAGAAAAAACAACGAAGCGGCGGTTCAGTGAGAAAATTTTATATACGTTTTTCGATTAAATCGTTAAAAATATAAAAATTGGACGAATCGACGACTTCCCCGATAATCAGAGCGAAAATTGTATGAATCGGTCGAACTTTCTCGAATGGAGGACTTTCGAGAATGTATGCTCAAACAAACCCCGCATTAAATTCGATCGAATGCCAAATAATAATTCGCTACGTGAACGAAAAGAATAATGCATCATATTTATGTCGGAATGATTGCGCTCAGATTGCATCGCGTGTTGCAAAAAATTGCAATATACGCACGAAATGAATGATGACATTATTTGCGGTTCTTTTCGTGTTCATACCACGAATGAACTTCGAAGCTTTTACGTAATTTTTTTCATCTATATATGCAAGCTGCGTATGTATTATAGTATTTTTATTTTAATTAATATAATTGTATGCGCAGAATTTGTTGGGAAAGTACGTCAAAAGTCCATTGAATGTTTTTCAAGAAGTTTATTGTTGCTTTAAATTAAGTTTTTTCGGTGTAATTAAATCAGCAGCAAAGTAATTCACACATAATCGTTTGAGTTTTGATTTCATTCCGAAATCGTGGCTTTGCAACTCAAAAACGATGTACTAGCGCGACATACTGTTAGCGGTACGAATTTGCTGAAACTTTTCAGCTGAATTGCGAGATCGCACTTTTCGAACCAAACCTTTGAAGAATTAAATCGTATTAACTTCTATCCAAGAGATTAACGAAGTCGCTTGAATTTAATTTTAAATACTTCGATATTCTGTATAACTTCGAATGTTCGCTGTGAGATATGTCAGAATATTATTTGTTTTGTTTGTGTTATCAAAAGTTTTTGAATATTAAAAACTGCGAGAAAGTTTAATAATTCATATCAAAATCAAATTATAATAGTTTCAGAAACAAATCTAAAATAACTTAGTAATCAAATTTTGATTGCGATCACAAATGATTCGAAACATTTGCCAGTGTAAAAATAAAGCTTTCATTCAATTTTTTTAATACTATTTCGAAGAAGGAACAATTCGAACCTCAAACAATTTTATTTCGAGAACGCATTGTTCTTGACCCGGTCATTTTAATTTTCAGGCGAGCAAGGCATGTAATCGAGTTTCGTATATACAGCAAGAGGAAAATTGCTTTTTGCGAGAGCCGAAATGAAAAAATGCTGCGATAAAATGGGACTCGTCTCCGAAACAAGATATAAATTTAGAAACGAACATGCGTCACTCGTTTCGTATAAAGCCATTTGTGCGGTGAAATTGTCCCAAATTCGAGTTAATTACATTGTGTACAATTAATCCATCGGAAAATATACAAAATTACCACTCATTAATATATACTTTTGCACAATCATCCATTACAGATTTACGAAATATAATTTTTAATTACCAAACATAAAAAATGATTAAGAAAAATCTTCAGCATGACAATGCCATAAGTTTGAAAGCGAAAATCGATTAAGTTGCAAAATGGAAAATTCAAAAATATAAATTTGTCGAATAAGGGATCGCTTGTCGTTCAAAACTCGGATTAAAAAACCGCATGGTTGCCAGGACCCCTATAGCGTTCGAAATCAGCACCGAAACACAAAAACGCAAAATAAACCACTCTATTTTAAACTCAAACCGACTTTTTCTAATCGAATTTAGCGAGCCCTTAGACAAGTTCAATTAAAGACGATAGATGAATTGCGCGTACTACTTGCGTGCTTCGTGACATCGAAACGGGCCTTTTAAGTGCCCAATCAATTATTCCCCAGCCGAATAACATATTCATCGACGAGCCGGGAATGTCGGAAAAAAGTTAATGGCATCGAAACACAAAATAAAAATCAATCGAACAGGTGATAATCCACTTTGGTGCTCGGCTCCGTAAAGGCGCTAGATAAGAGCGGTTCGCCTTCGTGCCAAACGCACATAAGTACACGAAAGCCGCTCCTGTTCGTATTCATTTTTGTTCTTTCTGTGTATTTTTATATATTTTTTATATTATTATCTTTATTGCTGCGTGTTATTGGCTTGTTATGGTTTGCCGCGAGAGCGCTACCGACGGACACGTTTTCAGGACATTACGATAACAGTGGACAATAACGGATAAGAACCGACCCGGCCACCGTTTCTCTATCTTTTTCGAATCGGATGCATGTTGTAAAATAAAATTTTATACTGCAGGATAGTCGTATAAGGATAATAGAATCGAGCTCGAATGACGTTTCTGGGGAAAGCGTCGATTTGACACAGTTTCTTTTGAAAGTTCCACAAATAAAATCGATCTTATATAACATATTACATTTTCTATATTTTTTATTTAAATTTTGAGAATCTCAGAATTCAAGTGAGGTTCCGTTCGGGGTTCAAACGCACTTTGCCCGAAAGCCAATATGCTAATCGTTCCGATAATGGACTCGTACCGAAGAAATTCGAATGGAAAAAAGATGATGCTTCAATACGACTATTTTAAGTGGAAATTTATTGATATTGCTGCGTCGGACCTCTTTCGTCTTGCATTGTTTGTTTTGTAGAGATTCCTCCCGATGTCCCCCTTCTATATGCTGCAATGGACTTTTTAATCGGTTTTTGAATGTTTATGAGCTTTCCTCCGATTTATTGCTAACGGACTGCTCGGACGGATTCGAAGTCGTATTTAGTGAGTGGACTTGCGGGAATCCGATTTTGCTGCTACTAATAATTCGAATTTGAAAATTATTATATTTATGCGAACATTCGTATTAATGAGATGTAAATGTGGGTATCTTATCGACTTAATAAAAGGAATTGATATTTTTATCGATATTCGTATATATTTTTTTGTTTTAACTCGTCGCATTTTATATGAATGGGTTTCGTTAAACGCGCGTTGACGTCTCCGAATTTCTATGATATTTTTAAATTCGATATGAAATAAAATGCAATAATTTAATGTTTTTATTTAAAAAAAATTTAAACCTTTATAAAATGATTCGATTAAAAGAACTGTCATTCCATTTTCGATTGACTTTTCATACATTCGACACGACGTCCCTACAAAGACGTCACTTTCGGTTTTTGGGACGCATCCGCGATCTTTAATCGAATTCGAAATCGAATCGAAAAAATGCCTCGAAGTGCAACCAAATATGAAAACGAAATAAGACAAACTCGATTTCAGAAAACAAAAAACAACTAAAAACGTTAAGAGTCGTCGGGACGAGTATCCTCGTCACGGGCCAGCGCCAGTGACAGAGTACTTCATGCGGTGCTTTATTTATAATATATATATAAATATTTTTTTAAATTGAATGATCCCGCGATTATCGTCTTCGGGTGACGTTGCAATTTGTTCCCTGTCAGCCGATGACGTAGCAACACAAGGTGTTGTTGATGCTGTTGTTGATGTTGATGTTGATGTTGAACGGCTCCTCCGGATGGCGAATCTGGAAACGTACCGATTTCTATATACGGAAAAGAGTTGGTAGTTTTGCTGATTAAATTGTGGATCTTTAGTTGTTCGTGTATAACAAAATTGCTGAGCAATAAAATGGGATCATGTCGCTTTTAATTTAGATGTTGAATATAATTTAAATATATATTGGAATAACAGGAAAATTACCATGACTATTTTTATAAATATAAAGTTATTACTCTGCACGTATAATAACAGATTTCTTCAAGTTGAATAACTCGGCGCAACTTTACATTTTTTAGTTCTTGCAAATCATAAATCATGCACAAAAAAATTCACAAATCATCATATTATAACCATAAATAAAATTTCCATCAATTTAAAAGTCCTCGTACCCAATTTCGATCCTAGCCTATCACGACACAATGCAAATACAACCACACAAACACACGCACAAAAACGTAACACGCCCCTTAATCGACTCCGATTTAATTAACAATTCAAACACGATACGACCTAGAACGCCGTCATTATAGACAATCCAGAACACACACACATCGACAACAGCCCGTTAAAAACACAACCGCGAATTAAAAACACCTGGACAATTTGTGGCGAAAAAATTCGGAGTAACGGGCCGTCGAGTTGACACGTAGCGCGCGCGTTGAACTCTCCCGCTTTTCGGTTGGTTCCCGGTTTATTTTTTCGATTATTATTTATTTTTGATGATTGAGATATCATATTTGGTCTTTTCAGTGTACATTGATGGACAAAAGGTTAGTGAAAAGCCGACAAGGAAGCGGCGACGTCGGAATGCATTCGACGCGCTCATCGGTGCATAATGCGCGTAATGTGAAATTTTCGAAGACCTTTCTCTCTCGGTTCGAATTACCGACTGTTATTTTATAATATGTATATTGTGATATGCTCAGATTGATCTTATAATAAATTTGTATTGAAAAAATTCAACAGTTCAGCATAATGATACATAGATATTAGATGATGAGTACGATAAATTTTAATAACTCTTCTTAGAACCTTCATGTTCGATTTTCAATTCAATTAAGATAACCAAATTAGAATTCAATCATTTCAATCAATAATTAATATATCCATTCATAATAAAAAATCATAAACAATAATTAAAAAGTATAACAATTAACATTAAGAATCCGAAGAAAAATTGTATAATTTCTCAACTGCATTACCGAACAACAATTTTTCAACCCTTTTTTTCAGAAATCCCGCTTCGAATTTTGAAATATTCTTCAACCATTTCCAGAACATCTTGGTCGACCATAGATCCAAGCATACAAACAACAAATTGAATATTTACCTCACTCGTGATCCGCAGAACAAATGGGCCTACATATCTCTCTCGCGCTGTGAAGTCTCGAGCCCGTCACGAATTCATTACTCGACGCGAGATTAAAATGTTTTTGTTTCGTACGCCCTCGCCTTAATGGATCGTTTTTGTTTTGCCGCCTTTTTTCCTTACCCCGTATGTCGTATGGAGCTTCGTTTTTTATTTGTACGCCATGTGTGAAGAGTCAAAATGTGCAATTTCGGTCCAATCGAATCACGGTATAGAAAGAAAATTGTTTATGAGCAATCGAATTTTTTTCAATTAAAATTTGAGATTTTCTCAACTGTCAAGTATGACTCATTATTTTATTAAAAGACTCTCGATATGGTAAACTCGTTACGAAGATTGTTACTTTTGATTCTTCATTCTCACAATTTTTAAAATTAATTTAATTCGATTCGACGAAAGAACGGTATCGTGCGCCTTGACCGATAAACTCAAAGCTAATCCGACAAACGTAATCGCAGTGGTATTTTTTTGGAGATAAGTTTCTTGTATGCTGTCAGATGTATTTTAGAAATCTGCACGACAGTCGTGTCGAATCGTTTAATTGATTTTTCAAATAAGGAGATGATTGATTAAATTTGTACGTTACATGTGTAATGTTTGAAGGATGGGCGCGAGCTTTGAATAATTCGAAATTATCGGCGATGTGGGACTCGGTTTACACATTTGATTAACACGATATTAATTGAGGGATATTTTCGATACGCCTATCACTTTTTATATACGAATAATTACGTATTTATAAAAAATCAATATCTGAAAACTTATCGAAATAAAAACTCTTATATGAGTACTATTTGTTATAAAAAATATCCCCTGTATATAATAGCGGGTTTCTGTGTGTCTGTGTATCTGTGTTGATGACGCTCGCAACTTTTTCACGAATTTGGTCTTTATATGCGTATACATTTAACGTCTTTAATATGATGCTTATTACTTACTGCCTGGATTGGATTTGCCTATATGTCGTAGTTTTGATAATAATAAATGAACTGGTTTTATTAATTAAATATATTCAAATCGAGTAGGGGCATCGGGTAGCCAATATATCACAAACAAATAACAAATGAACAATTTTAATTTTATTAATTAAATATAAAATATTAAAATCGGGTAGACATTTCGGGTTCACACAATCGGGCCATCACATTTTATCGTTTTCCGTTTTTTAACAAAACCACAGCCGATGTTATTAACATCGGGCCTATATACTATCTCCTACAATAGCAAATTTATGTGTGTCCGTCTGTCTGTCCGTGTATCTGTGTCGATGACGCTCGCGATTTTTTCTTTCCTTTTTTCAAATGAACGACCCGAACCGCGACTTTTGATGATGATGATTATGGTGATGATGGTGATGATGATTTTTTTTCTTCCTTTTTTCAAATGAACGACCCGAACCGCGACTTTTGATGATGATGATGATGTTGATGATGATGATGATGATTTTTTTTCACATCCGATGTTATTAACATTGGACCTATATACTAGTATAATATATTACTCTATAAGATAAACATGCAGGAAACGTTCATATTCATAACGTTTGTGCATTGAAAAATTCGAAATAAAAACGCACTCATGAGGGGGGAGAAGTCTAACTCCAAAAATTGGATCACATACCGAAACACGCATACAACTTTTTCCACAAGCATCAAACCACCAAAGACCAAACGAAACCACTTCAGATTAATCGCGCACCCACCACACACACAGCAATTATTCATTCGAAAAACACACCGAACGACAATCCACACCGAAAATACCCTCAACCGCCGAAGACCATTCGCATCCGAGCATTCGCTCCCGGAATCCTCAGCGATCCCGAATATCCAGCGAATGGTAATTAGCCGCCGCTGAGTAAACACTTTCTCCAAAAATACGCACCGACATCCACACAACATGGCGTGGGTGTGTGTGTGTGTGTTGCGGTGGTTGCAGACGCGTTTCAGAAATGTCGAGCTCGCATTAAATTAGGCGACGACCGAGATTATATGCGAGAGTTATGTCGCCGAGATCGCGTGTAGCCGATAACGTAGCATGCGCCTCGGATCTCGTTAGCGAACCGACGTTGGAGGAGCAGTGGTTCTCAATCTGGGGGTGGGATTTTTGGGGATGATGGTGGAAGGGGCGTGAATGGTTGTTGGGGATGTTTGCTTGGTATTAGGAAGGGATTAGCATTTTGACTAGAAAATTTTTACAATCTTTTTACATGGATGATACGTTTCAGAGCATGTAAAAAATTTATAGTGACATATAAAAATTGGAGATCGGTTTCGTCAGTATATTATACTAGTATATAGGCCCGATGTTAATAACATTGGCTGTGGTTTTGTTAAGAAACGGAAAATGATAAAATGTGAAAACCCCATTGTGTGAACTCGAAATGTGTACCCGATTTAAATGTTTAATATTTAATTAATAAAGCCATCATCATCATCATCATCATAAAAAAAGAAAAAATCATCAAAAAAGTCATCGGACAGACAGACGGACAGACACACACACAGAAATCCGCTATTATATATAGGGGATTTGGGTGGAAATATTTTACAAAAATGTGTAATGTGGATTTTTTTATTTACTTAATAACTATAATACTGAACTGCAATTAATCTTAACTTTGTGGTATACAATAAACCTCCCTATACGGTCAAGATAGGTTCCACATTAGGCCGGGCGCTCACTGCGATTTGTAGTCGCGACGATCGTTTAGTCGCGAAAATGAAACGCATTGTTTTAGGTGCGTGCATATATCAAATGGGTGCAATTCAACCTAAAACAATATGTTCCATTATAAATCGCGCCGCGACTAATCGCCTGTGGGCGCCTGGCCTTACTGTAATAATATATATATTTTATTTATTTTTAGACCGTCTTAAAGTGGAAAAAAACAGTGTAAAAAATAATCAGTTCTTCTTTCAACCGTGTAAAAAGAGGACTGGGCGTATTTTTTTTTTTGAAAGATAACTAGCGAAAATTGATAAAATCTGAAATTTTCGTGTACTTTCTTTGTTGGGTGATTGTTTTGAAATATCAGTTGGTGTAGTATATGATTGATGGTTCGATTTGGGAAGAGGTAAAGATAATGTCCATCTGACTTTCCCATCGAATGAAATGGAAAGTGATTTTTGTTCGTATTGGCATGTAGTTTGTAGTTGCATAATAATTTGGAATATTAATTACTAAAGTAGGATAATGTTTTTTTTTTATTTTCCTCGTAATATCACTGTTCTCTTCTGAGAACAGTAAATTGTTAATTGTTTCCTTGTAAAAATGTCCGAGGGTCAGTTAATTTATAAATTGATCTAAGCATGATATTTCGTATACTCATTAAATAATAAGTTAATTTTTAGTATGAGTTAATAAAACTCAAAAAATTATATGATATTATATCAAAGAATATACTCAAAAATTTCTTTATAAAAAATTTAAAGAAAATCCAAAATTTTCAATATACTAAAATTCATAATATTATATTATACCAATTTTAACCATTATATTTTTTCAGTGAAAACGTTATCAAGAAAACTATGCTCATTGAATTGACACTATGAGTAATAACTAAAATTGTTACTTTTAAAATTAACGAGGCGCCAAAAAGGTGTTAAAGTGTAATAAAGACAGTTATTCTTGCTCGATAATAGAATTTTATTTGAACATGTTATGAAGGCAATTGGGATATTACGTCGTTAGTTTCCCGGCCAGTTTTCTTAGATCTACGTAAATATCTTTCTTTATCACTTCAATGAATAATGAGAGATTAGGATTTTCCAAGATAAAGCACGAACTTATAATATGCAATGCGGCACTTTTGACAGTTTACGATTATGGCCAATTTTAAACGTATCACGTGAACCAAATACATGTAACGATACAAAGTTGTTAAATATTTCATAAAATATACAAAAACTTATCAATTTGACAATCCCTGAAAAGAAAAGACTGTGACGAAGCACCGCGAGGATAATCCGTACAAATTTTACATACAGTTGCCGCACGGGAGACATTCGTTAAATCCGAAACGCCCAAAATCGAACAAGCCTCGATAATTACGTGCTTTAAATCATTTTTATTTATCGTAAGTATTTTCCACGAACAATAAACCGCGTTGCGATACAAACGCCGAAATCCATTGTCGTGGAATCAATCGCAACGGCTCCCGAGGACCCCGAATCGTGATTAACGCATTAAAACGTCAATGAAATTAAGTTACAGAGATGACTTTAATTTCATGAATCAACCGAGATGCGGGTAGGTCATAAATTACACTGTATGAGCCTTTTCATAATTTTAAAGTTAGTTCGTGCGTTAAAAAAGTAAAAGTGAACGTACTTTTCGGTATGACGCGAGAGTTTCTAATATAAATGCATTGTAAAATGTATAAACAAATCAAACGCATGTCAAGTGTTGCGAAATGTACGATCCGTCATTCAAAATTTTTCTATAAGGATGGACATTCGATTTTTTTTTAACATGTGCCAATCATATTCGTGTATACAATGATTCGATATTGCGAGACATTTGATTAGACACCTTATGGTCCGACGATCAATAAAAACATGAAAATTGAATAAATATCACGCAATCAAAATGCAGTTAAAAATTTGACTAATCAACAATGACATCCTCAAATAAATTTGATTTATCGCTCGCATATTTCACGGTAACATGACAGCAGTGTCATTCGAAACGCAATTAAAATAAAGCCATGTTTAATCTATTTAAAAATCCTGTAATTAGCCAACGCTGTTTCGGGTCAACTCATTCGAAACGACTAAATGGGCCAAAACGAACTGATGTTTTTTTTAAATTTCAAAATGGGCGAGTACTCGAGCGGGGGCGTGTCGCGTATGACTCGATTCTTGATTATCAAAAATGAAAAAAACAATGGCTTGTAAGCCGGAGAGAGTCTCGGTGGTGATTGTGTCATTTTTTCGTGTCCTGTCATTATTTATTCAATCCTTCCTTATGCGATGTCGCGATTGCATTGTTTTCGGAAAGCTCTTGCGTTCACGAATTATGATAATTGTTATTATGATATGTGAGTCATACACATGAACACATGTGAAAGCAATAGACACTTATTTCAAAATTTATAAATTATATTTAAAAAAAAATTCAATTGAATCTGAGGATATTTATTTCAGTGCTTGAAACTCGATCGTTGCGAGTAATTCGTACGTCGGTAATGGATACTCGTAAATTACAAGGAAATTGAGAATGAACCTGAAAAAGCGTTAATTACTTTCTTTTTCGTTATTTTTTTTTTCTTACGTGAAACGCGACATCTTAATTAACTTTACAGATGTTCTTCATCTCCGCTTCGCAGTGTGTCATTTTTCACTGTTTCGAACGTGGTGAGCTTATTCCCTCCATATGAACACATATAGAAGCAAACTGGTAATTAAATTTAAAAAAAATAAAATAAAACGAAAATTTGATGGAGTTTCAGGCCTATTTTTCCGTCTTGATTCAGCCCTGTTAATTTATTTTTATCGTTTTGAATTACTTCTGCGCAATTTAAGCCGAAATATCTCCGGCCGGATACCGAGAAACTGAAATTCATTCGGGAAAAGAGCTGAAAAAAAATTTAGAAACGTGGCCGAAAAGTCAAAATGTGACACGTCCGTAAATCGTATGGGTATGACTCAACCGGTCCTCTAGGAAAATTTGTTTTTTCGAATTTTTTTCGAATCATAATACCCGAAAGAATAAAAAAAATTTGAAAAGCGGCTGACGCGAGAAACACGTATGAATGTCACTGCTCGTATTGACAAATGTATTTTTAATTATTCTCGCATTCCGCTGCTTTGAACTGGCTGTTTTCTTTGTCGTTCAATACGAGCCACTTCCGTCGCTTCGATATTAATTATTCCGAATTCAGAAAATCGGATTAAATGTACTCTTTTTTCATAAACAAGAATTTAATTGTTTGGCTTTAGCGAGTTGAACGTGTGTTGTGTTTGCTGCTGAGATTAGTTTTATCTCGTTGAATAAACTTTCGCACGCGAGAGCAAACGAACTTTACTTTAACATGACAATATTTACAGTATAAAGACTCTTATTACGTTTGTCGCACTAAAT